>CAEFZX010021382.1:0-109830 GCA_903066825.1 Alfaro cultratus
AAATACACATTTTTATATATAAAATGTGTATTTTATATATAAAAGTACACATTCATATATTTTGCATACACACACAGATGCCCCAACAATTTTCATTCACATTTCTTGTATTGCAACGAGATGCCAGTGCAAAACAGGTGTTTGCTCTGTTTTCCGTGACCATTCACCTTTCTGACATCTCAACTAGTTCCAGACACAGCATTTACACCCACAATAACATGTGGTCCAAGACCTCACATGCAGGCCACACCATGTTTGTCTAAGTGGTCCTCGGCAAAATGATAATATTTCTCTAAAGAGAACTGGATAGATGTTATAACACTCCTGGCCTTTGCACAAACTAGACAAAAAGACACTATCTCCACCTGTTGCTGGTCAGAGGTTAATGCTTTGGGGTCAAAGGTGAATTCCGGATGCCTGTTTTTTTTGTCCTCTTGCTTTCCATGTCTTTAAGCACTTTGACCACGGGCGCTGACTGTTTTAATCAACACTTTAGGCATGTTGATAACATTGGCAAAACCTGTCAAAAAATTGGCAATATAAAAGTCTCATAGCAAGCTGTATATCTAAATTTCCTATGCACAATGAATGATGAATATAAATCATTTTTAAGTTACAATGTGCATCTTTCAGGGAATTTTAAAAATGTTTCCCCTGAATTTTATTTATGGGTACTGGATTACACTCTGGCATGTGTTGGTCAGAACTATTTCCACCTGATCTGCCATCTAAAAAAAGGCAATTAAAATTTGTTTTTGTTTTATATCGTTTGTGCCCTAGACACACCTAGAGCCCTTTTTGGCTCTGGGGCTTATCTACTAAAAGTAAAAAATACTCCTGCATAAGTAAAAAGCTAGACAATTTTATGATAATCTTTATATAATAATTTTTATCTATTAAAAAAAGAACATGCCACTTTTCTTGTTCTATCTGTCTGTTACATCACACAAGATTCATGTAACAATACATTGAGGATTGCGATTTTAATATGGAAAAAAAATGTAATACTCTAAAGGTTTGAAAAGCACTCTATTTTAATGAATTAATTCCTGACTCTTGCTTTATTGTCAGTTGTAGACAAGACATTGTGGTCTGTGGCAATATAAAGATTAGGTGGACCACATTAAACCAAAAGCAACTATTGTGTGGATGCTGTGCTCGCAGTGTACTGGGCTTTGTTTAACTGAGAAGTGTAATGAGCAGATAGCTTGGCCCTCCAAATGATACATCTCCAAATACCATGGACTTGTAAGGCTTTTTATAATGCTACCAGGGATGTATTCCACTTTTAGCTACAGTTTAACTCCCGGATTGCACACCTCAGAGGATTCAGCGGCACGACCAGGGCTAATTAGCTTGAAAAACAATAGCTCCCTGATCACCACTCCAGTGTGCTCCCCTGCATTGTGCTGGGGATCTGGTTACAAACTTGTGATAAACAGGGAACTAAATTAGATGTGCAGTTGTTGCTATTGTTCCTGATTTCTGATACCTCTGATACCCAATCCAGCGTCCTGTCCTTCGTATGCTGAAAGTACGAGCCAGAGCGGACAAGCCTGAAAGAGTCCCTTGTCCCAGATGGGGTATAAATGTATAGTAACTGACAGGGAGGGATAGCTGATACAGTTACTTCACCTTCTGTGGTCACCGATCTCTGGCAGGGTCTGAGGTAATTAAGGCTATGAACGCTGTCCAAGTCGTGGGCTGCTTAAGACAGAATATTAATGCAGCTTTGATGGATGGAGTCAAAAGTGATTTCTTGCAGCAGAGCGTGGGTTGTGAGCCAGCTGGTCTTGGGTCACTGAGCTTGATGGTGGGCAGATGCTTACAGGCCCCTCTTAGCCTCTGCTGATGGAGCACAATTGATTAATGCCCCCAATTAGAGAAACATTAAAAGGCACGTTTTCCGAAGCACAATTCGCTATCACATAATGCATGTGGGGCATTTTGTGTATTCCCAGGCCAGAGCAGAATCAGTCAGCTCAGTTTGCATGGAATAACACTTGGCAAATTTCCACTAAATTAACTGCCTGGTATGTGGATAGTTGTTTCCTTTTAGTATCAGGAGCATAAATGAGAGTTTAGATATAAAGATAATCCACGACAATAGTTCTCAGAGCATTAATGATATTCCTCATGTTGTCACTGTTAATTTGACAGCTTGTAATATACATGCATGACTTGGTTTGATGAGCTCCCTTTACGTACAGCTTCTGGCTTCTTTCAGTTTTGCAAACCTTAGATTTTCAATGTTAGAATGTCTTTATTTAATCCACCTTTTTTTAAATCTCACCCAAAGAAACAACTACATGTTTTGTTGAAACTCAGTGAAATTGACAATGTCATGAGCAGCATTTTTTGACACTCAATCTAATTTGAATCATTTAGAAATAGACATTTGCAAATACTGAATCCCAGCCTGATATGCCAGTGCATGAAACGTTTGAAAGTTTTAAAATATTTTACAATAGTATTTTTAGCACTTAGTTTTTACTTTGCTTTTGTTCCAGTTCACGATTGTTGCATCCCTCTCACCAGTTACAATTTTAATGTTGCAACTTTTGTTTTTCTACACAGCAACAATACTTTGTTAGGCTTCTATGTAGCGGTGTCTGACTGTCTGGCACTGCTGTGCCATTGGGAACCAAGACTACCTTCTCCTTGTTTCTCTTGGGTGATAAGTGCTGTACAGTTCCCACACTTCTCATCATTGTAACATCTTTGCAATTCCAGGTGACAAACTAATACCCACACACATGCCAACGCACACATTAATGTTTGTACATCAGAAAATTTAATGACAAGTGTATCAATTAAGCGCTGATTTGTTTCTAACACTGACACTGCTGTAGACACACCACTTTTCCAAAAGGCTGTATGAAAGTTACAGGCTGGAAGTGAATGTTGTAATTAGGGCTGAAAAATACTTAGATTGTTTAGGTTATGGATTGCAGTGTTTCAGCTGTATTTACCAAACAAGCAACCAGTGACGAATCAACAATTTTCTTCAGATGTTTTTAGAAATATTTGGAGATTGTAACAAGAAAGCAGGAATAAATCCTGCAGCAGGATGAATTTCCCATGTCCCTAACCTATCCTAAAACACTCACAGGCAACTCAGTTCTCCTGCATCAATTCCTTCAAGCTGCATTCAGGAGAGGCAGTTGCTACTTTCCTTACTGAGGAATTGGCAACACAATCTCAAAAACTCAAGTGTGTCTGCAACTCAAGTCCTCAAGCTGTGTTGGAGCAGAAATGCATCAAAACGTTGTGGGGCAGGACTGGATTTGCAGAACCCTGTATCAACAAACTGAACAATTTTGCTTGACAAACTGCAGTGCATCTTGGTGACATAATATCTATATATTTTAGACCAACAGCAGGGTTTGGGATTTCACATTAGATAGAAAAACTAAATCCCTGACCCAATAGTTGGAATCAGACTTGGACAACCCTTATGTATTGGTATGGGTTACTTTTCTTGTTTTCATTGTTCAATGTGGATATAGGATTATAAAAGTGTCAAATGCTACCTCATGAAAACAATAATTGCATTATATGCCCTTCATGTTCGACCTGGTCTGTGCAGGCTGTTTCTTGCAAGTTATCTTTGTCTGAAGAGCTGGTGAAACAACCTTTTGCAATGATTGTACTTCTGTTGTATCTTAGCCTTCCATGCATGCGTGACTGTGTGACTCCAAAGCCTATCTGAGGATCTGCAGTAAGCCAGGGAATTTGTCTTTGTTGCTAACCAAACAATACTGTTTATTTTGTGCTGCCTTACCTTTTAAAAGGAAGTGAAAGAAATATAAAGTTTTCATGAGTCATGGTGACATTAGATAAATAAACATTTAGAGAAATGTTAGGTAAATATATGTCTTTTTTTCTAATGATACAGTTACAATTTTGTTTAATGGAGCCTCATTTCATTCAGTAAGTTGTAAATATAAGGTGTTCAATTCAAAACTTTTCTAAAGTTCCTCCACTGTGCAATGGAAAAGTTGCATTATTCAAAAGTATTTATATAAATGACTAAATGTAATTGATCACGTCCCCAAGGCTCGTCACTCTTTACGCTCCACATGCATCTTAAGATGAGACAGGGTCAAGGCTGAGCACAACTGCAAGGCGTTTGTTAAGTGTTAGAGGCTCGTGCCACTGGGACCGCTGAACCATTCCTGGCATTTGGCTTGAGCAGGCTCCCTGCAGCACGGCTGGGGGGTCCTGTCCCATGCTGTCCCTCTCATCTATTGGCACGGTCATATTATGTCTAGGCCAGTCCATGATCTGAGCTTAGGAGGCTCTTGATTGTATGGAAACCCAAACTAAACAAATCAACAAAACAAAAAAGTAAAGGTGGGTAGAAAGCAGCCTGTGAGGCGCAGACCAGCTTCTCCATCTGTTGAAATCTGTCACCTTTTGGGGTTGGAAACATCACCACTCACAGACTCAGAGTGGAGCCTGCTGATGGTTTCTCTAAAAAGTGAATGAGTGTTCGTGATTTTTTTTGCAGTGATGAGTAACAAAAAAAAAAGAAAGAAGAAAATTGACTTGAATTTGATTTACATCCGTTTTATCATCTGCTTTGATCATTATTTTATGCCACAATAATGATGCAATGTGCCAAGTGTTAAAATTAAAACAAATAGTAAAAGCCCCACAAGATGACAATGGATGCTTCTGTAATGTTTTCAGGGTGTGTTCTTCATTTGAATGCCTCATTGATTCATATGATTGTTACTAGGTTTGCTTGTGCACAAACATTGTGCAACCAGGACAAATCTCATCAGTCATGGAGCAGCAGAACAAGTTCCATGTTGTTTGGAAAATGCTAAGATGAAAACTGTACTATCAAGTACAGATATGAAATGATAAATATGATTATTGAAAAAAACAGCATAAAGGGTAAACACAGCTGAATGTCTCATTTCAACATAGGCTTGATGTTATCTTGCAAGTTGCTCTGAGAACAAAATAATTCTATCCCACAAATAGATTATCATGGAAGTTTAGCAAAGACGCTGGAATATTATTGTCTCCATGGAAATGGATCAAAATTGTATCCTCGTAAAGAGTGATATTGTATGAAGATTAATAAATATGTTTTGAGGAAAGAACATAGTATGATGCAGCCTTATGATTATCTTTAAACAAAAGAAAAATAAAGAGAATCAATGTTTCTCCAATTGAAGTGATCAGAAGTCAGTAAGACTCTCTGAACAAGGGAATTTCCCCATCCCTTTGCTCCAGCGGGGGATTCCCGTGAGCCACAGGGATGGCTCAGCTGCACCAATGTGAGTCCAGGTCAGGGAGAAGATTTTTAAATGATTTTGTTAAAGGGTAAAGCTGAGGTAATCCTTTTCCCCAACTTCTTCAATGACAAACTTGTACAGAAGGAGCTCGATGGGACAGCAAGGAACAAAAAAGTGTTCTGCAGTCTCTGGGGGCAGCTTCAGAACGGAATCTGGCATCTTTCAGGGCAGCGCCCTACTCAATGCAAACACAGGTCAACGGCGGCCTGGGCAGACCATGCAGTGCAAAAGGGCCTTTATAGCACTTTACAGACTATAGGTGACAGACAGGAACTGGATTATTTAGGATTTAAATCTATTTCCATAGTAACAGCTTTTCTTAACAGGTTGTATTTCGATCGTCTGATAGAAATGCATATCACATCACAAAACAATGTGCTGCTTCCAAGCTGAGCAGACTGAGGTGCAGAGGTGGAAAAAAGTAGAACACACTGCTACTGCTGCAGACGTAAAATACAAGCAAACCTATTTCAGAGCTCTTTGTAGCAGTTTCTGCTGCAAAAACAAACTGGTCCCAATCACCATTAACACACTCTGTGATGTGTGCACTGTGGTGAGCCACACAGAGAAAGAACCTTCATGGACTTTAGCTACAGGAAGGTTTTTAAGGGTCATATAATTAAATATTAGTTCAGCGATTTGCAGGAAAGTTAAATCTTCAAGCATGTTTTGGTTTATTCAGTAAATTCTTGAGTTTGTAAAGTAAAATAAAGAGGCTGCTATATTTTGTGTTGTTCTTTTTACCCAGTTTCTGCAAAGTTTTGACAAGTTTTTTGATTTTATGAATAGAATGTGCTGTGTTTTTGATGCATTTATGTATATGGATGTAAAATCTATTGGGATTTAAGGATTTTTAGTGTTATGCAGCTTTTTAAACACACAATTATCATTGTGCCCAAGAGTGCTGGAACTACTCTTTGAGCAAAAGCATTCATAACGTACAATTCTCCTCTTTAATATGCTGCTGACAGAAGACTTGACATTTAATATTCTAATAAAAAGCTTTAGTGAATCCAATCTAGGAAATCAGAGCAAAACAGGTTAAAGTATGTGAGTCAGTTGTCTTTTAGCAATAGCCTGACTCAAAAGTTTATTAACAGTGCAATGGCAAAGTATTTTTTATTGGACCCGTTCATCAAGTTGGATTGTGAACTCCAACATATAATTAACTGAATGTTTTCTACAGGATGGGAATTTGACACAAAGCTGTCATGAAAGATTTACTGCTTGTTTAACAGTGCCATAAACTTAGATTCAGAACGTCAGTTTTTCACAACACCTAAACATCTGTAGGATAAATTAAAGCCTCAATAAAACGACTTACTACATGGATAGAATATTGAGTAAGAAAAATACTTGCCGCTTCAGTGGTGCTGTGCACAACATGGAATCTTTAATGAAGGGTTATCATGCTCCATGTTTGCAAGCGATGCAACACCTGGTGGAGTCCCCTCCCACTCGTTCTGTAGACCTGCCATTATTGGACACCTGCTGTTGTGCTGGCTTTGCCGTGACTCAAGCGTATTACATCAGTAAACGTGCACCACGGATTAATGAGGAAAGGAAAAGGAGGGCATCCTGGCTTCTGCTATATTAACACCTGGCTGTAGATTTTTTGAATAACACAGCCATGAGAACACTCTTCATTGTGTTTTTGATTATTGTTATCTGCACTACTCCAATTGTGGCCATGGACAGGTGTTTCTTTACGGTGGTGTTTATGATGCATACATACAGAGCAGATCCAGCAGTTGAACTCAGACCTCCTGATCAATGAGGAGATGGGTTAACTTATGGATAAGGTGTAAAGACTTCTGACAATGTCGATACAGTGCAATGTTTCTCGCAAAAGTGATGTCTTTCCCATGGAGGACAATTTTGTCAATGCATGTGAATTTACCTGATAAAGTCAGTATAAGTACAAAGTCTGTGTTTTTAGCTTGCCACCCTGCTTCTGTATTTTAGACTCTCACTTTGAAGCATAAAATAAAAATTTTCTTAAACTTAAATTATTGCCTTGTCTTATTGACAGAGTTAACTAATGAAGTCATCTCAGCAGGCTAGCTGGTAACATTTGGTTTCAAAAACACTGGAGCATTAAATTATTAGCATTTTGTGTACACAGCAGAATAAAAAACAGTGACAGAGTGACAGAAAGGATAGAAGCAGTTTGCGAGTGTCGTAAAAAAACAAAACAAAAAAAAAACTATTAAATGGTATCCATGTTCAAGTTGGCACCTGCTTCCAAACTTGCTATTGGCACTAAGCTAAATACATGTTTTGCAGTAAAGTGTCAACTTTGATAATCTCAGTGCTAACCTCAGAAATACTTTGGACAGTCAAGCATAAACTGAATTATTTCACCCTGAATATATATCCTCAAAAACCCCTTTTAAACCTTTATTTATTTAAAGAGAGAGAGAAAAAACACACATACAAAAGAGAGGCGGGAGAGAATTGTGCATTTGAACCACATTAGAATGGCACACTGATATGATTGGGAATATATAAAATTGTGGAAATCAGTATTCAGTGAACAGATTAACAAATAATAGCAATGCAAGCTCATAACATTGCTGGCTTGTCAATGCTCAGTCATATTAGTGGTGTCTTTTCTCCCCTTGTTTTATTACCAACAGACTAGTTAAGACTGAGGCAAAGCAATGTCACCAGCCAATGAAATGTTGTTTGGACTGAGATCAAGGTTCCCAGGAAAAAGTTTCCTTTCACAAAACTCAACTCAGCCATCTCAGCATCAAGAAACAATAACTCTACCACATCCCTTTCAGTCCACTCAACTGATGGGTAACTGGAGTTGCCTTAAGAGGAACCCCATGCAGCACTATCAGGGGTGGGAAAGGGGTGTGAACAGCGGCAGAGATGCCTCTGAGGTCAAGCCTTTAATAATGATTACAAACTGGAGCTGGCTGCTGGAGCGACAGGCTGCAGCTGTGGGCCGGGCCGTCTTTGAAGTGCCCCCCGCCTGTTGGAGAGTCCCAGGCCCTCTTGTATGAGGAGACTCTGGAACTATGTGGCTGCCTGTGGGAAAGAATGTCATGCGACGCCAGGGTGACGGAGCGCACGATGGCTAAGGAGCGGACGGCTCGACTGGTCCTGCTGGTGGGCTTGTGGGTCGAACGGCGGAGACCACAGTGGGATAAGACAGTGAGAGAACAAGGCAGCATGCCTTGTGTAAGAACTGGGTTCTTTAGTTACACACACACACACACACACAAAGGTGAGAGCTTCCATTTATATTAACAGACGTACAGTTGCAGGGCCTGAACACCAAGTTGATTTTTCTTCTTTTTTTGTGATCTTATATAGTGGTGCTATGACCTCTAAGGAAAGGCCAAAAAGCCACATATTTCAGCGAGTATGCACTGGTCATAGACATTTATTGAGTAATCTGAATTATTTCAGCCTATAATAGTAATATATATTAGGGCAAATTTAAAAAAACTATTAAGTCATTCTCTGTGCATTGAGGCTCATGCACAGGCTTGATAGTGTCCATGCTCTTAAAGGAGTAAATCAAGTAGTTCTCTGTAGGTAGTTCTTCCCTGTAGTAGCTTCATTTTGGTGACTTCCTGTATCAAAATTCCACTACTCTGGAAAACATGATGAAGCTAAAAGCTAGTTTTGGAAGAGATAAGACCAAAGTGAACTTCTACAATCTTGGAAAAAATAACTTTAATCTGTGGTTTAGTTCAAACACTATTTTATAGTTGATAACTGTAATACAGTTGATGAAATAATAGTTTTAGACAACTGACTATTTGCATTGTCGGTTATTTAAAAGTCCATTATTCTTCACATGGTAAACTGAGGTAGAAGTAGATGCCTGACCAAAGATTTTCCTTTGTGAAAAATGCCCTGATAACTGCAGCAGCACATAAAGCAAAAACGTTTATAGCTATGCAGTTTAACTGAAACCTATTAAAATGAACTATATCCTATATTCCTTTATTGCCTGATAATTATTCTGACCAAAAATGACAGTATTTTCAGAGTATATCACAGAAGGATAACTTTTGGCAGATTGCATTTCCTGTATATATATCAACTACACAAAGCAAATGAGAAGACATTTAAGGGTTTAAGGAAATAGCGTTCAAATAAACACCAGATGTTTTTGAGAGTTAAGTTGTTTTGATAGAAGACCTCTTTGATCACATGTCATCGGTCATTAATACAACCTGTGCATCTCAGAAAAAACAACCAGTGTGATTCACAGGGAAATTTAGAAACAAATAACCAATTAACCTAATGTATGTTTCTGGACTGTGGAGAAAAACCCTCACATTGAGGTATAAGCTTCTCTCAGAAAGAACAAAAATAACCAAGATGAAAACATAGAGACTTTTGAGGCATCATGGTCATCCCCCTCAGCCATGCAAAGGATATTGAAAAGAATGATTACTTATGTTTCAGATAATAAAACTTTGTATTACTGAATACTTTTCCAACAACGTAAAGGGTACTCTTTTCATGTGTTCACTAGCATGCACTCCCGTGCATGTGTGTGTGCGTGTGCATGTGAGTGTTTATGTGACACAGAGAAAGACAAAGACAAGGAAGGAAGAGCTACAAAAAGCCTCTTTGTTCAAATAACAGCAAAATATAGTAAACAGTCAGTGACATTTAAACAGAACACATCACACAACATGTATTTCAAACCACAATTTATGGCTCTGCAAGGACAGAAAACAGAAACCTTTTAGCCTGGGTTGCAAAATGCTCCTAACATGAAATTCACAAGTGAGATTTATGACTGATATCTAATTACTACCTGTTCAGAGTTTCTTAGAGTGACTTATTATTATGCACACACAGCTAGATCAGGACGCTACATCAAATTATTACTTAGCTTGCAAAATGAGCACAAAGAGGCTCTAGATTTACTGCCGGAATTGTGTGAGTAAGTGCACAATTATTTAATTGTTCTTAAAAGCGTTTTTGAATCCAGAAACTCTGCCTAATACCCAGGTCAGGGATATATTTTATTCTTATTTTGACATTTGAGATGTCTTGGCAAAATAGGTCGATAGATAGAAAAAAAGTACAAGTTCATGGTGTGCTTGAAAGTTAATCATCTTAGGCTCTGATTTGGATGAATGAACTGTCTTTATTCATATTCTGATTTTACCAGCAAAAATATTGCATTACTAGTCTTAATTTAGCACACCATTATGTTGTTAAGCTGTAGCACAGGGTTTATAGAATAACAGACATGACATCATCAACGACAGTTGCAGATAAAGTGAGGAGATTTGTCTTAGAAGAATGGAGAAAATGAAAAATATCATCACTTTACACAGCCATGACATCATCCAGTCCATAACAATGATCCACTGTGGCATATGAGCTTTTGCTGTCTGGCAATTGGTGTTCATAAGTTTTATTTGGCATTTTATAGTGTTTAGGTCACAGCAGTTCAATGCCACGCTCAAAGGTGGCCACTGGCTCATGGTTCACAGAGAGTTCTCCAGGACTGAGCTGAGAGGGTTGCAGGAAAGAGTTCAAGAGGGTATCCACTTGTGGCAAACACTGGTGAGAAGAAAGTGAGAGTGTAAAAGGGAAGGGATGAGAACAAATTAGATAGGGGAAAAGAGACCACCATGGCTAACACAGTCCTGGGTTTCAGCTCCGTCCCTCTGAAGCCGAGCTAGTCTTTCATCTCCTTCACAAGAATTTCCATCCTATTTCCTCTCAACAGACATGTAATTGCCAAATGACAGTGATGCAAAATGGCTTAATACGCTGCAAATCCCCTCGTTCTCTGCAAAGGGAAACAGGATTTTAATGTGAAATCTGAGGTCTACTTCTATCATTCATCCCATGCCTATTTGAAACTGAATTGGGAATTCCAAGGGAATTGAGTCTAATATGTCCTTTAGTCCATGACAATTAACCTGTTTGCTTAAAGTTCGCTATGAGGTTTATAATCCGTGAAAAGCGAAGTTGTGTACGTTGATTTAAATAAATTAGATGTAATCCATGATTAAATGCATGACGGACTTCTTTTACCACCCAATTTCACTGTGGAAATTAAATATATATCAAATATTTGCTTTTAGATTTATTAGTAACAGAAACATTTCAGACTTGTAAGAGCAAACTTGTAAAGGTCAGAAAATCTAAAGATCTTGATAAAACCTAAACAAATTAACATCAGTTGCTTTTAGAGCAGCTTAGATAAAATATGCTTTTTGACACAAAAATAGCCTTTTGAGTCATGAGCCTCTAACATGGAAAAACACTACTTTATGTTGTAACTGCTAAATGGAAGCAAAAACAATAATTTTGTTGGTATGAGAACCTTAAAAATAGGAGATGCATATAGATGCATGGCCACTTATTTGCTTAGAATATGATCAGTCTGTGTGCTTTACAAAGTGATCATAGCATATTTTTTTCCTCTGCCACCAGAAACATTTAAAAACCTTTTTTGGGACAGGTTTATTAAACAATTTGAAATGTGGCTTCAAGAGAGGGAACAACCTACACCAGAAGGACAAGAGCACAGCACAGAATGCACCATGGTTTAGATACCTAGATAATTACCTCTGTTGTTGTGAGCATAATGTTTCTCAGGTAAGAGAGTATGTTGTTTATTTATTTACATTTTTACTTTCATGCATCTTTTGTGTATATTGATTACCTTTGTGATTACCTTTTTGGGCCACTTTCTTAAATTAAATCGAGAAGCATTCTCTAAAATGTTGCTTTTGCATGTCACCAGCAATAAATAGCTTTATTTTATGTCTGTGCAATTTAACAACAGGTTTTCTTTTCTTCTAATTACCACATTTGTAGGATAATTTGACTGACATTTTGGAGATATACTTACTGAGCTTGAGAAGCTTTACAAACGGAGTCCTCATATTAATATTGACAGATACATTACTTTGTTACAGTTCAGTCATCATGGATTAATGATTAGAAAAATCAAATGTGGTCATTCATAGGTTGATTGGGCCTATCACACAGCTTTTTAAAAACTTGGGTATAATGCCGGTTTGTTAGGTTTCCAAGTTCCTGCTCCCAGAAACATACTTTCTTTACCTCAAAAATATCCATATAAGCTGCTGCCTTGTTATCTTACACAGGAGCTGGAGATGTTGCTGTCACTTTTTGTTTTTATTGGGTGGCCATAGTATTATTTGTTGAAAGTGCAATTGTCTTTCTGGGTTTCCCATTAATGCAGGAGTGTCCAAAATGCATCCGGGAGGCTATTTGCAGCCCTCTGACGGATTTTGTGTGATCCCTCAAGCTCAATGCAAGAATAGGTGGTTGATGCAGATGGACATGTTTTCACCTTGTAGAGCAAGATTAGATTATCATTTATTAAAGATATTTCTGTGTTTGTCTTAGCTTTGGAGTAACTAGAACTACAAAAAAGACCTACCTTTGATCAAACACAAAGCATTCAGCTCAAATAAGAAACTAATTGACCCCAAAAAGTTAGAAGCTGCAGGCCTGTCTTGTAACACATTCATGCAAAACCTTCTTTATGTTTTAATCTTCAATAATTTAAAATTTTACTCTCATTTATTATTGAGCAGATAAAAATAAAACAGGTGCAAATTGTGTTTAGAATATTTTCTGTGAGCCCCCAAATGCTTTCAGCCTAACAGTTTTGACCCTAATGGCAAATAGTTTGAACACCACTACATTAATGAGATCATTACTCTTCAACAGCTTTCTACTTTGATCTGTGCTGCTTTGTTTATTGTTTGAATACATTTTACTTATTTTCAACTTCAGATATTGTTCGCTACAAGACTGAACATAACTGAAGTAAAAAAGTTTGGAAAACTATTGTATAATATTCTTTAAGAGTGTACGTTACATTTGGTGTTTGGTCAGTTTTGTTAAACGACAGAACTAAAGCCATAAAAAACAGTGAAGTGGGGACTTTCATTTGATTTTAAAGCTTTTTGAACATTTTCTTTATTTCTTTCACTGAAGTCATCAAAAGTCCATTCAATGAAAAAAGTTACGCCATATATTTTAATGTGCATCTCAGAGGTGCTGAGGCTCATTCCTCTAACACAAATGAAAAGTAAACATACTTCAATGCAGATTAAAAGAGTATCCGTAATGGTACTACAACTATGACATTCACAATCCCCCCCCCAGATATTTTTAATACCCAACAGCACCACCGTCCCCAAACACAAACGTTTTACAGCCACCTTCATAAATGAAACCATTCTCCGTAAATGTGTCTCTGTCCTCTCATGTGGCCAGTGAGAGCCAATGAAATGTCCGAGTCCACTATAATGTTATTTAGATATTAAACTAGGTTAGGTGAATGTGTGTTGGCAGAACTCTACAGTCTGAGCTCAGTTCACCCGCAGGACTTAGGGATAATGTTTCCCCTTACCACCATTAAAAAATAGCTTTAAATACTTCAGAAACTGCTAGCAATAACTAATATTGGAGTAACTGGCACTAGGATGGTGACATTAAACTATGTTTCTTTTTCCAGCTCATATGCTGTAATTTTAAGTGTTTTCCCAGTAAAACTGTTGGTTTCACACTGAGGAGGATGATGGATAATTAAATAAAGAGCAGTATTAGGGCACTTTTTGTATTTTATTATTCAAAGGAGTTAGTAAGGAGAAGAGCACAAATAAACAAACATCAATAATAAAGACGCTTCAGGAATTTCCAACAAGAAGTGATTGCGTTCTACATGTGAAAACAGTCACCTGTTTTATTTTTATGTTTTTTGGACTAAGAGAGATATTGTGTCTTAACATTAAGCTTAACATGAAGTTTAAAAAAGCTCAAGGTTCCTAAAGTGTTGTTTTGCTCAAAAACAACACTTGGTGGTGTTGTTGGTGGCAGTATTATGATCTGGGATTACTTCTCTTAAGAAGCACTTAGACTTTTTGTCAGGGTGGATGAAATTGCAAAAAGCTCAAACTATGAGTCAATTTTGATCTAAAACTTTCTAGGTCATGCAAAAGTAAATCCAAGAATTTATCCAAATCCATTTATTCAAATTTTCTCATGAGGCACAATGACATCATGAGAAGAAAAGTAAAATGTTATAATGCTCCACCCTGGGGACAATAAAAAAAGTCTGAAGAGAGCTGTGGACAATAGATGTCTCATAATTTTGAGGACTTTTACAAGCTGGAGTGGGCAAATAAAGACTCTTACTGAAAAAGTCTAAGTACTAATATTAACAAAGCAGCAATTTATTTGTTTTTGCTCTTAAGCAAATAGGTTATTGCTGCACCTCCTTTCTTTCATTTTCTGCTTTTAAACTGACTCATTTGCTTTTCTATTAAATTATACAGGAAGTATATCACATACAATGTACTTAATTTTTTTTCAATTAATTGTCATTATGTAAGTTTCTTATATCAAATAAATCTGCCATTTAAACAATAAATCCTTAAACAGTCTGCTGTGAAAAGAATAACCTGTTAGCTTACTATATCACATAGATTACGTAAAAAAAATATGCTGAAACTAAACTTTGTTTTTGGTGTGTGGACACTTTTCCTTCTTTTGCATCAAACACTTCCCCTGGAAAAACAAAACAAACATTCATACTGTATTACATAACTGTAAAAAAAAAAAAAAAAAGAAAAAAAAAAAGGAATAATTACGAGTTTCCTTCTGCAGTCTCTCAATGTCTTCAGCCAACACTATTATCAGTTGCTGTATAAACAGTTCACTTTGAGACTTCATGACTCACTTAATGCATTTCTGTCCAGGTAAATGTATTCTGTATTTATGACAGGCCCAGCACCATTGAAGCATGTTATCTGTAAAATAAAATTACAAGGGTGAAACAAGTAGGTGCAACTTCTTGTTACTCTCATTAAATTTGTCACATATAAAGAAAGGTATAATTTTCACCAGGTCTGTATGTTCCTTCGCTGGATTTTTGTCTTTTAGATGATTCAAGCTTGCATGCGCCTCAAAAATGTGTGTAATTTGCAATGTGAGGATTGATTTATTGATTAGATGGCACATTGACTGATTAACTGCGTGGCCAGCCGACTGTTTTATAGAGAAATCAGTGACGTTTGTTTTCTTTTTCTGAGACACTCACAAATTCAAACTAAACAATCCAATGCCCCTGTGTGGTGATAGAGGGTATAGCAATGCCAAATACGAGTCAAGATCTGTTTGTTCAACTGAAATTTGGGAAAGAAAATCAGTTTTGTTTTTCTTGTCAGATTGAGTGGAACAACTAAGCTTTTTCTGAACTTAATTCTCCGTGTCTCTGCACACTGACCAACAGGTGAATAATGAGAAACAAGGAAACAGAGTGAAAGAGTGGCCTTTTCTAACTGGCCTCTAATAGATTGTTCTGTAACTTTACAGTGGGAGAAAGGAAAATAATCCTGCCATGTTACCTGCAACGAACACCCCTCTCCCCTTTCAAAAGCCCCCTTCAAAAGCCCCCCCTCAGCAACTACTCATCCTACTATTGCATCACTCAAAATGGAAGTGTGCCAGTTAACTCTGGGGAGTCTGCCAGCTTTCTTTCTTTGCTTCAGTTTTCCTTGTTTTCTTTTTCTTTTTTTAAACATCTGCACACACACACACACACACACACACACACACACACACACACACACACACACACACACACACACACACACACACACATATATATATATATACAGTATATATGGCTTCTGCTGCTTTTTTCAGCCTTCTTGCGTTTTATTGCCTGATGGACGCAGAATTTGCCCCTTATTTGCTGACAGCATGTCATCTCCTCCACACAAGGCTGACAGGCTATCTTTTACTTAAACTACTGTAAACCTGTGTGCCGTTCCAGAGGCAGATGGATGTGTGTAACACTCAATTTTCCCCTGAATGGTGAATTGTATGTTCCTTTAAGAAAAGCCTTCCAGGAGAATGCATGCTGAAAGATGTCCTCCTCCTTATCAGTCAATGGGTGTAAGTCTATCAGCGGCTAAAGCCCGGAGGAAGAGCTCTGTTTTCAAACTGTTATGAATACGTCCTTTTTTCCCCTCTGGTGTGAACCCTTTGCCTCCAAGTGGAGACTGTAAATATCTAGTTTAACTGAAGATTTGGAGGAAAAACATAAAGGAAAGCTGTTGTATAAATGAGCAAGACTTCCTGAATCCTTACGTGCCACTTACTAAGAGTAGTAAGTTGTCCATTTTTTAAAACCAATGTACACTTGCATCATTCTTACTTTGCCAAACATTTTATTGACTTTATGCTTGCATGTTGTATTCGTTTCAGTATTTCTTCTGATGTTTTTTTTTGTTGTTGTTGTTTTTTTTCTCATCATGAAGCTTTTTTCATTAATGCATTAAATGGTAATTCATACCGACTGATATTGAAGCAAGCAATAAACATTACCATTTGAAGCCCTGGATAAAGCTAATCACAGCTGACAGCAAGATGGCCAGAGATTGAGAAATGGGTCCACAATGTATTGCAAGGAAAGGCTAATTAACGATCCAATTATGTCTCCACACCCTAGTAGTTGCCAAGGCGATGAATATAAATGACTTTGCAGACGGGGCTTCTTGGTGTTAGCACTTAATGCAACGCAATTGTCTTTCTATCAGAGCACAGATCTTGGTGTGCTAGAAACTGCCAGGAGACTTCTAAATCTAGGATGACAATTTTTTGGAGTTTGTTGAAAAGCAGCTAACTAAACACAATGTGTCACTTGATCATCTCTTCACCAAGGACAAAGTCCCCCTCACATTTGACAATTTCTAGATAAATGCAAAATATAGTCCAGTGTGACTTTTCCCTCTTCTTCATGACACATTTTTTGACCAATGTAGCTTACCCTGGGGCAACTTATAGTCTGGAAAAGATGACAAATTCTCACCAATGCTGTCATAGGAGGGAGTCTTAGGACCCCTTTTTTTTACAATCTACATAGATAATCTTGTACAAAGTACTTAAAATACCTGATTATATCTTTATGCAGATAATCTCATTTTATTTTGGAGTGCAAAGGTGTCGCCACGTCATCCGACATTTTCAGTTTGTGTTTTACTTCATTCAGTCAGGGAAACGGTTAACTGCCAACTGAATTCAGGGACATTGTTTGCATGATTGACTCTGCCATCTCTCTGCCGAAATGCTATTAACAATGGAGCCACACAATTTATAACTGGCTGCAAACATCTCAGTCATCACTGTATCCTTTACACTGTGGTCAGCTGGCCATCACTATATAAACAACAATCCTACTGGCGCCCTCAGATGTTACATCTTAAATGTGATGTAGACTGACTATTCAAAGCCTTCATTCCTACATTGTCTTTTCAGTAGATACGGAGCTTGGCAAAATGAATTCTCATACGTGGCTCCATCAATGTTAAAGATTTTAGCATCTGAAGCTGTCCAGTTATATTGTATTGAGCTACTTCAACCATTACACCAGGGTAATATAAACCTGTTTTAGCTAACAACAACAACAACAAAAAAAAAATTCTCTATTCCCTTTCTTACTGTGCCTGATGAATCTATTCTTGCTATTAATTATCTAATTTGATCAGTTTCATCCATTCATTTGAAATCAGATTTGATCTCAATGGAACTTAAATACAAATAAAGATTATTAATTAAACCTCCCATGCAATGTGTGTAGCAATGTTAAAATATTTCCATATTTAATTTAGATTTTTTTTTTAATTTCATCATTTAATTCATTTATTTTATCTTGAGTTTAAATGTAAGTTCCATGAAGAACTTTAAACATTTTCTGTAGTAAGACAGTGGTTTTGCTCAATTCAAACAAAAAAACTGTGTTTGCTACTCATTAAGTAAATATTGCCTTTATGGACAGTGATATAAAAAGTGAACCAGTAAACTTGCAATGGTAAATGTAATTTGGGTGTAAACGTCGAGTGGACCTAACTTTTGTGGTTAGGTGCAGCCAGTGCAGCCAGTGCAGCCAGTGCAGCCAGTGCAGCCAGTGCAGCCAGTGCAGCCAGTGCAGCCAGTGCAAAGAGTTAATGTAGACCCCTGGGCAGATGCAACTTGCCTTTTTTAAACCTCAGACATCCAGAACCTACCATTTACCAAAGTACTGTAAGATTATGCTGAGAACCAAAGAGGTCTTTCAGGCTTCCTTGGATCCTAAAAACAAACAAACAAACAAACAAACAAACAAACAAACAAACAAACAAACAAACAAACAAACAGAAAATGGCTTTAATATTTGATTTTGTCAACTGTAAAAATGTGTTCCTTAAATGACTAGAACATGTCTCAAATAGGTAACCGTGGAAAGAAAACAAGTCAAAAATGTAATGCCTCCAATAACTCCAACTGTACACATGGACCTCAAACATGTGTCCATTTTTCTATATTACAACCAAAAACTTCAGTGTTTCATATGGAACATCATGTAAAAGACAAACACTGTTAGAAAGATCATCTTGGCAGGGATTTGATGTCTTTTTCTTGAATAGAATATATTCCAATTCCATACTTCTGACTCCTCTTGACATGCACAATCCGGGTGGAAACAGATTTAATTTATTTTTTCTTTCTTATGTTATGTGTACTGAGCATCATTCCTTAGCAACGGCTCAAAATTCTTCTCCATGTTCTTCCCATTCGTCAGTTTATACCACGTATAACAGTGACAGATATGTCCTTGATAGGCAAGGAACTGAATGTGTGAAAGTTGGCATGACAGGAGCAGGGTAAAACAACACTGAGCAGTGGAAAAGAACAGCATCTCCCTCCTGTAAAATAAAGGCAACCTTCAATTCACCTGGCAAGATGGGAGCAGAACAGGTCCAGTCCTGAGAATTAATGCCAACACTATGATCTCATCTGTTTGACCATGCTCTCGTAAAACAAGTTTACTCTTCACGGGAAATTGCCATAACACAATCAACAGAAATCAAAAGAGCATTACTTCCTCATTCCTCTTTGATCATCTTTTTAATGCTTGATGAATTAATAGCAGTAATTAAGATTGGTAAGATGAGTCAATATAATATATATGACAGTTAAAAGTTATTAAACCCAGACGTTTTATCTGCGTTGCGATAGCAAAGCATAGTATTTCTAACCCTACATCATTTTCTGCAGGTAGGGCGATTTATACACTTCTGTTCACACCTGGCTCTACTGTACTTGTTGAAAGCACTTCTTAAATGTGAAGTTATGCATACATTCACAGCCTGTGATTTATCAACTAGTTGCCTAATTGCCATTTATTTTATAGACAGTGAATCTCTCTAGGGAAAAACATCAAGTTTCCAGGCTACAGTGAAAGGGACTTTAATGTGTTGGCTGCATAACATTTTGTACTTTTTTTTTCTTGACACACTTGAATTTCTGGTAGAAAAAAATAGAAGTCGACAGGGACAGTTGTGTCAATTCTCATGAATACCTAAATAAGTGTTTAATTTTTTTGGTTTGGATCTTCCCATGACATGCATATAGCGTAAAAAGTGTAGGAGGGAGACAGCAGAGCCAAAAATATAAGCATTAACAGTCTTTTTTTGCACCACTATCCATTCTTTGAATGCTCACATTTTTAGTATGTGTTTCACATTTACATTTAACAACCCAATACATTTTAGAGCCTGTGTTTTCACATTTAATTCTCATGAAGACTGACTAAACTTCTGGTCATGAGAAAAAAAACCCCAAACAAACAAAAAACATCTTTGCTTAATACAGCAAAAATAAGCAAAAGTCAAGAGGAAGAAAAAAAATCTGGCATTTAACTTGCAGTGCCGAGTTGAGTTATTACATCTGCACGACTCATTTTAAAAGCCCTCACAGAGCATCTCCACGGGCAACGCAGAGGAGTGAAAGCTCATTTGAAGGATACACCTGGGCCTCTAGGAAAGACTTGTCAACAATTCACAAGTAGAGCCACAGACTCTCCAGGGACACACTCTCTCTCTCTCTGAACGGCTTTATTAGTGCCTTTGCAGTCATTGCGGCTTCACTTAAATGAAGCAACACTTAGAAGTGTGATGAAGTAACCCAGAGCCCATTAGCTCACTCCACAGCACGGTACCGCAGTGCTGGTGCCGAGTGATATTACCAGCAGCTGGGCTGACAACATCCAGCCCACATGGGGCTAGAAGCTATAAGGTGACCAAGAAATGCAGCCAGGAGGCTTCCCTTTATGTGAATGAACGTTAAAAATGATATTGGCATTAAACATTTGGCATCTTAAAAAGGTGGATGCACAGTCAGGGCGAAAATAACGTACATTTTTCAATTCTGGGGTTTTAGACTTCAGAACATAATAAAAATAATATGGCCTCTACCGGGTTCTAAAATGATCTAATATAGCTTAGAGTGAATGAAAAATGCAGATTATTATTTTTTTTTTGTATCTCTACACTTGAGATTAGATTTACAAATAACTTACAAACCTGGTAAAAATGTACATTGTTTTTTGAGATCCTGATACATAACCTACATAATTGAAAGAGGGTGTTCTTTCATTTTACAGTGAATGTAAACTAGTTAAGCCTTCAGATTTTTAAATTAGGTATTTAAGAAAATGGTATGTATTTAAAACTTCCTGCAAGCAATTTTTTGATAGCTCTCCTGCCTATAAATAGAACAAGTTCTTTGATAAATATTTTTAGATGTTTCTTTTGTAATGTGAGACTTCCCCAAAGCTTTTATCCTTCCCGGAATGCTACCAATACATGTCAAACCACTAAAACATTGAAGGTTGGCTTGAGGTTTTTCCTCTTGTCAAAACAAATCCACTAAAATAGCCAAGTGCATCTATTTATGCAAACTTTCTTCATTTGACTTGCCACAAAACAGGCTTCCAAAGGAAAAGCAGCACAGGTTGTCAGGTTTACCGACATGCATCAAGTGTTGCAAACAGGTGTGTGTGTGGGGAACTGTGTATGCCTTTCCCACTTAGGTTTCCCAGTGACACCTAAGTGGGAAAAAACAGAATGCATTGCACCACTGCGTCCCACAATGTCCTTTCACTCATATTCCCCAGATAAATACTCAAAGAGGAGAAACACATGATGAAATACCCCTGATCCCTTAGTTATGAATTCAATAAGTGACAAGGGTGTGTGCGGCTATTAAGTGCGCTTCACTTATCTGAGGAATGTCCCCGGTCAACCCAGTCAAGAGAAACTGCATCGAAACCAAAAAACAAGTATCACCTCAGCACTGATACCAAGTGGCCACACTTAAGAGCAGTTACCTGCATCTCGTATTCCCTTCATTCGACCATTTTAACTCATCTGTCATGATCCATAATAGCTTGTGCAACTAAGTTCAGGTGCAAAGTGAAGCTTATGCATCAACTACAAGCTTGTGCATTTGATTGCATGGCTGAGACTGAAAGAATATTTCGCTTTAAAGTGTAAACTGTGTTTGTTAGCATCATTCATGCAAAAGTAATAGGATTTGCACACTGCGTTTTGGGCGATGACACTTGAAAGGAAAGTTAATTCACTCATCTCTGGCCCCAAAGAAGTTTCAGCAGTTGTTGAAATCTGGAAGTTTACACCCTATAACAGAACGGAAGCAAGCGCTGTAAGTAATTACACTACAAAACTAGCATCTCAGAAACAGTTTTCTCTCGCTGAACAGATTTAGAGGAATTAAAGACAGATTAATGTTATCAACATAGAGACAGAGGAGGAGAGAGCAAAAGAGAACAAAAGGTAAACGATTAGTTGCTGGTCTTTCATCCTGTATGAAACTTGGCTGGGCTTCTCTTGTGAAACTGGCTCACCGCAGCAGTGACTGGGCCTTGTCCCTTCAGGGTGATTTACACCCAGCAACTTTTTTCCTTTTTCTTCACTGTGTACTGTTTGTTTGCCCGTTGCTTAGCAACGACAAGTTGTTTTTTCTTATGTACTGTTACCTGTCCTGTTTGACTCCTGACAAGCAAGTCAATTTGTCTCATCTTATTTATGGCCCAATAGCTTAAATGTACAAACAGCAGAACTGGTTACATTCTGATGAAGAATACGTTTTTTTCATTCTGCATCCAGGTCACCAGATGCAGACAGTTCAAAGCACTGATTCTGAGCACTGTGCACATTAAACAGATGCACTTCTGTAAAAGAACTTGTTTGAATTGGGGTAATTGCTTTATTTCAGGTAACATATACCTTGTAATTCCTCAATTTTATAAGCTTTAAAACAAAATACCCATGTCAGGTCTTTTTATTCCTTCTTATCAAAACAGTAAAATAAAGCACAGATTTACTCTGATTGACAAATGACTGGTTTCGTTGAACCACAGTGCAATGACGTTAAATCATTACACACTTGCACAATCTACTCTTGCATTTCTAAATGGTTGTTATTGTCCTTACAAATACTTCTTTGTAAAGCTCAGTTTCTTTTATAGAGTTAGGTGTGGTCAACCTGTACAGGAAAGTAGGCAGAAAGGAGTGCTGAATGATTTTCATCCCTTAATAGCCTTATTGTCTCATAAATGATTCCTTAATTCATTTTTGCTCATTCTAAGAAAACATCAAATAATGTTTCTCTATGTGTGCAAAAAATAGCATTCACTGTCAAACGACATTCCACCATACAAATACTGGACAGCAACATTTTATGGCTGACTCAAACAGGCTAATCTTAATCTTTGTTTTACCAAAATAAATGCATAGAAATATTTGTTGTCATCATATGAGCTATGCTAAGATGTTAAAGATATGGCTTGGTTAGCCCATATAAACAAGCCCAACAACTTTCCAACACATCAAAAAAAAAAAAGCTTTGTGAAGATAATCTTTGAATTTTTTTAAACTATTTTTTCCTACTGTTTATCCTACTGTTTAGACCAATGACCCAGTCCCCTCTATTGATTATTTTTTTTGCAGGGTAAAATATTGGATGAACTTTTGGAGAAAAAACAAACAAACTGCAGTTTATAGGATGACTCATAGTTCTAGAACTCTGTATTGTCATATTTAATTCATTGTACTTTATGTTTCCTTATTTTAATCTCACTTTAAATCTCTGGTCTTTGTGAGGATTTATTTTCTACTACTGAATGAGGAAAAAAATTAATTCCTGTTTGGGTGGTGGGGCGGGTACCACAAAGCATTTGTTCTTAGGGCATTCAAATGGCTAGCAATTTATACACAACATGTATACATGTACATCTTGATTTTTTTTTCTTTAAATTACCATGCTCACCTGCACATTCTTTTGATCTGAATATGCTTTTAAATATCAGTTTTATAGCTATAAACAATGTTTTATATTTTTTTGTATGTTGTAAATTTGGCCTCGCTGTACGTCTCTTAGTTTTATTTGTTTATTTTTTTACTTTTTATGTTAATATGAATGCTCCCACTTACCTTAATTTGTGGTTGTGACGCCTGAATTTCCTTTTATATGGTTTTTAACCATACTAAAGGTTAAAAACCTTTTATATGGTCTTTAACCATATAAATCCATATATTCCAACGATATGTTTGACTAACATAAGCATGCATGATCCTTTTTATAGAGAGGTTCAGGTTCATTGCATTAAGATGGAAATTTACAGAAATAGTTGTTCTCCTGCTTCATATACTTAACTCTTTGCTTGAAGTTTAATGACTAAGATTTAAACCTTGCTGAGCGTAACTCCCTCTACCTCTCTGGGAGCTGTTTTTATACACTTGAATATAGCTGACACTGCAGGTCACATTACACAGTCAGAGAGAATGTTTCTGCACTGTGAATGTCATTATGAAGGATGAAAATGGTGCATAATCGAAGCAGAAAACCTAGATTTAATAAATAAATCAAATTGCATGAACTATAATGCAGTTTTACAAGTCATGTACACAAACTAGGCCATGGCTGTTATAAACTGGTTACGTAAAACAGCTGCAGATCTCAGTGGGGATGCAGCTGATCTAACCATAGAGAGTGAGAAAACAGTTGATATTGGTAGATGAGATTCACTGAGAAATACCAATTATCCCTGATCCGATTTCTTGAACTGGCTTAGGACATTCATATTTCTAATTGCAGCCAGGAAAAGTAAAAGTATGTCAAATACCTCTCCTCTGCTCAAATTTTAGAAAATAGGTTAACAAAACAATAACGCCTTCTGTTTAAATAATGTGAGAATATGTTTGAGAAAAGCTGTCCACATAAACTTTACTTTTTACCAACACAAATAGATAAAAGGTTACATGTCAATGTACTTTTTGAGGCTTAATAAAGTCACGGACTGACCAACAATAAACAGCCAAAAAAAAAAAAAATCTAAATGGATGGCAAGTGTGAGGTTTGGTGCAGGCCCTCAAGCAACATTATTTATTTATTTTTTTCAGAGAAAATCACAACATAAAATGTTTATTTAGGATGTTGCATCGTATTTAACTTAGAGAAGCACAATGATGAGTAGATCCCACTGAGGTCTATCCCAATTTCTCAAAAGGTGCTTTTGCTCGTGTGTTCAAATCATACGTCTGCAGCACTGTTGAGAAAGCCATTTAACTTTAAGTGTCCACTCCCTCCTCCCTTTCATTACCAAGGAATTAGCAGTCATTTGTAGGGCTATCCATGTAAATAACTTCTATTTTTATTAACTTTTCTTGACACCATTTTCTTGAAATTGCCTTTTTTATGGTCCAGTTTTTCAGGATAATTACATTCAAGTGAGTTACTGCCTGCGCAGCTGGTTGTAAAGAGCTTGCAGGGACAATAAAGAACCTCTTAGGCCATACACATGCTCACATTCTCTAGGAGACATCTCTTGCCAGGGTATGAAGTAATGTTGTAAAATTCAAAACATGTTTCACTTAACATGCATTAAAAGGAAATTGCTCCACTGGAGGATATAGTAAAAGCTAGAACAATGTATACCTTTATTATATAAATTCTAAAGTTTAATCTTCTTCTTCAAAGCTGCCTAAATATTCTACAGTGGGTCAGAACTGTCCCCTTTCACAAGGCTGTAGGGCGACAGGTGCGGCCCACTGTCTCCTCTGATGGATATAATAGCTGCTCTCTGGCTGAGATTCTCAGAGTCAGTGTAATCCGGCCCTAATCTCCCTGTAATTCAGGGTGGATTGGGTTCTTCAGATGAGGAAGTGGAAACCTTTACTGGTGTGTGGGAGCAGGGTGCATCTAAATTGGCCCTACATGAAGGCACCAGTTTGTTTGAATTTTCATTCATGTCTGTCTTTGCTTTCTGATCTACGTCCAGAATTCAGATTTGGGGCTTTAGCTGGAAAAACAACTGCAGTTGTAATGCTGCTACTGTTCGAACATTCACATCTTCAGTACGTTTTTCTATTTTTTTTTTTTTTTAGTTCTAACATAGTAACAAGTGTATTTCGATTGGACTTGCATAAGCTGTAAATTTCTTTGGACAGCAATGTTCTTATTGGTACAAGTGAGAAAAGAAAAATAAAATAAGAAGCCGTTTCACTTATTTAAATTTCATGAAATGTTATTTAAAAAGAATCCACAAACGAGTTAAGTGTTTAGATAAGCACATTTAAATGACTATCTGACTGATGTCCAAGTGAAGTCTATGCTCATTCTGTCTTTGCAATGAAAGACCGAACTACCTTGATTATTACGCAACTCAGATATGAAAGCATTTATGATTGATGTATTTAGGAAAGAAAATGTGCCGCATAGTCCAAATTCATGACATAGGGTGCATCGCTTAAATTCAAGTCTTGAACATGCATTTGTATTTTATATTTAACTAGCAGCATGAAATTCTAACCAAAGATAAAGCAAAAAAAGTGCTTATGTTATTTCTTCAGCAAAGTACAAATTTCCTTGCAGTGAAAGAGAAACAAATCTCTGCGGTATGTTTCACTTCCTGAGTGTCTGCCAGTAAATAGTTACAAAATGAATGCTGAATGAAGAGGATGTTTTCAGGTGACATGTGTCACAATGTCATTCGCTTAACTCTCAGTGAACACTAAGCTCACCCAGCAGGTTGCTGTCAGCACACATGTGCCTGAGCTAAGCTCATAAAAACAAACACATGCACCGCAAACGTCTCTCACCTACACTCGCACATACGCGTGCACACGCGCACACACAGTACAGTGAGGATTACTGTCAGCGAGGTTAGCACTTCGTGGCTAACTGAACAATCCAGATTCGTGTGCCAACAATTTCCTTTCACCTGGGGACAAAAGGAAGGGGAGGAATAGAGGAGTAGAAAAAAAAATTAACAATGATGGGGAAGATATCATTTGTTTACTTATGGTAGCGTTTTTTACACACAAGAAAAGAAAGAAAGGAAGGAAACTGCTCGTTTTTCTTTCTCTCTTGTGGCGATAATAGATTTATTCTCTCAATAAAACAAAGAATTTGCAGAGAGGTGTCTTGTCCAATGTCAATTGAGAAACAAAAGACCTTAAGAGATGGAAATCTACAATGGTGCAGCTTGTTGGATGTGGGTGGTCTCCAAACTCACTGTGAGGTTGTAATCTTATTAAGAGAAGAATAATTTATGTCTTGATTGAGTCAGTAGAGTCAGCAGATCTTTGTTCTCATTAACTAAACTTAATGTTGCTTTTAAAAATAGGACCCATAAAAAACCTTAAGGTATTTTTATACTGGCATACTGTCTCTTTAGAAACACACCTAGCACTATATCTTGGAATCATCAGGGTTGCATTAGAACTGAGTCTGACAAAGGCATTTTTCAGAGGATCCGTATTGGCACATGAATGCATATTTTATTTATTTGCATCAACATACATAAATATATATATTTAAAAATAGATTTATATAGAAATATATACATATATAATATAGTAAAATAGCTTCTACTCTAAAATTCTACAAGCAATTGTAGAATCATGAAACAACGTATTGTTGTTTCTGTGAGGTGTTGTTCAGTATTAAAGAAAGTTTTGAAAGTGTAATTAGTAATACTTTCCTTTTTTGTAGAAAACATGTCATATTGTAGTGAGTTTTCGGCAAATTAGGCAATCTTTCATAGAAAACTGACAGGTAGTCAGACAGCTGTGAATATATTTGCTGATTTATACCAATTCAAAAAACTCAAATCAGCCATGTTTAAATCACCTGGATATGATATAGACATTTCTTTGAGCAGCAGCCATTCATGTATTTCCTTTTTACCAGCAGCCTGGGTCAATCACGTTCCCTCAGTCGTCAGACAACTCAAGTTACAAGTGAACTTGGAATTTCAAAAAGAGAACAGAGGTCATCGCCCAAGACTAGCCCTTTAGAGAAAGTCAAATATCACTCTCTTCCCAAAATCCACTGTCCTTTGAACCATGCGTGCTAAAACACCAGCAGGTACAAACCAAATTATATTACTTTCAAGATTTGGTTCACTAAATCTGCCATCTTGCTATTTATTCATCTTTTGCCCCTGTCTTCTCAGAAGAACAGAGTAACTCTGAATTTGATAGCTATTTGGGAAATCCTTTGTATCAAATGTTTCACACCTACCCATATCCACAGACACCCACCCTCTCTACTGTGTTTACACTGTGATGATCATTTGTAACTGTACACATTGTAAATGGACTGGTCATCAGTTGTCAACTGTGTTTATTAGGATAATTTATTTTAATCATTGTTGTTATGATGTATTAAATTCCCCAGGGCTGTTTCACAAAAGTAGGATTACTTTTGTAATCCCACAAAAGATATAAGGAGATAAAACGAGGCTTGACATAGAGCTGTCATTTTCACAAGGACCAAAGCAGGCTCAGGAGGTGCGACTATGTTGATCAAGGCTTAAGTAAATCAGGAAAGCATGTCCACAGATTTCTTCAAGAGACCATGAGATCGATCAAAGATTCACTGATGCTTGGCTAGATGAACTGCATACACCATATCTCACACCAAAGGAAAAACATCTTTTGATTGAGGATTTTGATTAGGTATGAAGCACATAATACTCAATTTAAAAGCTGCTTCTACAACAGCCAACAATTGCAGCTTGACTAAGTCCATAAAATTAGTGCAAAATATACATTTCCAAATCATTCTTAGTTAAAATCCCCCCAAAAAACATCATAACCATGCCTGTTATTTGTGCAAAAAAGCAACTTTAAACTTATAAATGAGCATTGGGAGTCAATATTGTAATGTTTTAATATGATAGCAGATTTATTCACTCTTTTTTGTGCCACGCCATGTCTATATTTACAACAAATATGACAACAGGTCAAGATTAAATATAAGAAAATTTTGCAGTATCTGGGAAGTATGTGGATAAAATGTTGACTACAATGTCTCTATGGTGTATACTAATAATTTAGAAGGTCCCTGTTTACATGGCATTTACTTGGTTTTACGTATAGTTAACTTCCTATTTGAGTTGTGATGCTTCTGTTTGGAATTGACAATTTCTTGTTAAACTGCCAGCTCAAAGGCAGCTTAATGGCAGTCAAAAGACAGAAGATAAATAGTAACGGAGCTTATAAAATGTAACTTATAAGCAGCTGCCGTGATTAAGACAAAAGGTATATTTATGATGTAAATAAGTACCTGTTTTAAATATATAGATGCCATCAGTGTAGAGTGACACATAGAGGCCAACAGACATGAGACTGTTCTTAGACACATGCATGTTTGATCACATGCAAGTCGTGATCACATACAAGTTGGATGTGAAAGACCAAGCAAAAAATAAATAAATAATTTCATAAAAAACTGTAATTGAGCATCAAAGCCTGCAGTGTAAATGTAGTCTAAAGCTCAGCCAATAGCTATAAGAGATAGGGTTAAGCACTAAATGACAGGGCCAAGTGAATCACCCTGCAGCAGTAGTTCAGTTGCCACCCTGCAGGGAGGTGTCGCAGATAAAATCACCTTTGTTGTAAAAACGTATAGCTATTTAGGCTGTTAGCGCGTAATAAATTGCTTCAGGCACACCATAAAGGATTGAGAATTATTAAGTTGAAACCTAAATTTACAGAAAATAAACAATGTTATGACAATTATGAATTTTGATTCACAAAAGAATTTTTTCTCTCTCTCTCTGCCACAACACCCTTGATACCCACAATGTATCATTTCAGACACAGCTTGTGGTGTTTGTCCCTTCAAGTTGGTATGTCTTAAGTCTTTTAGTGCCAAGAAAGGAAAAGATGAGGTGGAAAAGTACCTCTAATATTATTTTAATCAAGAGAGAGAGAGCGAGAAAGAACAATAATTAATGGGAGGTAAATATGTACAAAATCGTGCACGTTGTTGGACAAAATGTAAAGTACACCTAAGTGTGACAGATTGTATTGCCTTTTATTACCTATTTCATGAAAATGTGGGTATCTCTTTAATATTTACACTGATATAGATTTCAGTTACCTTTTTAATATTTACACTACATTAAATCTGAATAACTAACATTTCAGATGTTTTGGAACATGTTTTGTTCCCCTGAATGAGTTACTGTGACTGGATACGTATTTTTTGTGTACCTTTATTTTTCAGCAATCGACATTCATCAACCTGCAAACATGCTTATTTACTGGAAATATGTCACCATACTACACAGTTTTGACAACAGAAGTTTATTAACTCTCCTGTTTATTGCACCATGGTGGCCCTCTCCGATATCAAAGATTGAATAAATCATTTGTGCTCCACAGATTTTGTCAGCTGTCACAGAACACTGACTATCTTTGTGTACAGCCTCTCCAGCAACAAAAATTCACCCGATGTGTTGTGAGTAGTTGTTGATAGAAATAGCAACCATAAGTTTGTATCCAAGGCCATTCTCAAACAATAGTCCCCTTTGTGTCTCCTCTTCCACTCACTCAACCTGACTGTCAGCTAACTGATGCATAACTGCTGACTAGATTTCATGCTAAATTAGTTTGAACGAATTGCAACACTGCTTTAAACACTCACCGAATACAAAATTATGTGAGTCATAAGATCTGTAATTAGAGAATAAACTAATGTTGAAAGGTTGGGACCAACATGTGAGCACTCTTCAATATTATAATTTTTGTTTTTTGGCAAAGTTCTGTGTGAATGGGATTAAATAAGATTAGTTTTATGCCTCATCTTTTTGCAAGTTTGAAGCTGCATGAAAGACAACAAGAAACTGAAAAACAGAATCTCATGAATCTTTGGACTTGATTTAATTTTAGCTTATCTGAACTTTGCAAAAAAATGTTCAGCAAAACATTTTTGTCTTTAGGCCACTGAAATTCTACTCCCCAAAGTGAGCAGGGGTCAAAGTCACGCTTATATAACTACGTGTGACAAGTTGACCTCTGACTCTAGCCCCCTGTCACTCCAAATGCTGGATGAGAAGTAAGACTAAGAAAACATTCTCCTCCACACCTCCATGTTGGTTTTGATCTCTTTTTTTTGTTGCCCAGCATGAAATCAGATTTCCTAGAGCCATCAGGCACCTCCTGGTTGAAGATTTGTGTGTGCAAAAGGTCACTGGCATCCAAGGTCTGCTTTTTTTTTAATTTTTTATTTTATTTTTGTTTTTCACCACCCCTGAATGCCACAGCACATGAGAAGACTGGATTATAGTGACTGTCCTCTCAGATGTCTCTCCCATCTGTGCCCAGGATTGTGTTATGAGCAGTTGTGATGGACCAATTTATTTCAATCAACAGCAGATCTGATTCAAATAAGCCCCCTGGCTGCAAGTCAAACTTCTCCCTGAGGCTGTTAGAAAAAAAAGCTTCTATCGTGTTCTCTTATTTGTGATCAACAAGCTTGGCTCTTCCTTTTCTTCATTACTCCCATCATAACATGGAGGCCATTTCCATATTTTCTTTCACCTCCTTGCCCTCCCTCTGCGCTCCTCTAAGTAGTTTGGCCACTAATCAGGAAGCAATAGTCCATATTTATCATGTAAATTGAATCATTACCACCCACACCACAGGAAAGAAAAACATCCTCATTGCCTAATGTATTCTGCACAGTTCATTTCTAGTGGTGATCAGAAGCCACTTTAAAAAGCAAGGGTTTAATGATAATTCTTTGATCTTCCTTTAATGAGCTGGCGTGTCGTTTGACCTTTTCAACAAGTTCATGTTCTCGATGAATTTTGACAGTCAACAAGGAAATGTTCCAGATAATCATCTTCTCCACAACAGATGTAGAGTCACAACATTAAGACTCACAAGAGCAATCATGAGTAGTGCTTTGCAAAAAAAAAAAAAAAAAGTATGTCCCTTAAACTCATTCACATGTTGTCACACTAAAACTACATAGGATTTATCTATGTGATCATGCCACATACATTCACTCCTTAATGCACAGTCCATCAATGTTTAAGTATTAATACAGCTTTTCTGAGGCATTGGTGTTTGCTTGAGAACATTAGTAAAAGAACAGCATCATTTAAGCCAAGCAACACACAAGACAAGTCAATGATAATGTCTCAAACCTTGCCACTTATATGCAAAATGTGATGCTTGGTACACACTGAAGACACAGTGAAACCATGTGATGGCAGCATTTAGTGTGGTGGAAGTTTGTGTTTCACTTTTATACATCTATATTCTTTATGTGTTTAATTATTGTATTTTTTTTTTACTATTGTATTAATTGAGAGAAGGAATCTAACCAATACCCACATCTGAAACCAATGCAAATTCATCTTCTTGTAGTCACTTTACTTTATTCTTTGTTACATCTATTCAAATGCACTTACTGCTTATTGAGTCTAAATCATTCAATTTAACACAAAATGTCAAAACATTCCTCTACCACCAAGGGGTTCTAAGTTGAAATTAGAATGTATGAGGAAGCTAACCCACAGTTACAAAAGTGAGCTGTAAATCATTATGTAAACATATTTCCTACTGACACAACGTTACAAACATCACAAGATGAATATTTACAGACTTTTGCACAAACATCTGCCTGACAATTAACAACCACTTATGAAAATCTAATGCAGTTCTTGGGTGTTGCCTCAGGAGCAATTATCAGCTCCTCGGTAGGTCAGCGGCAGAGTCTAAGCTGTCTGCAACTATTCAGTCTTGGTCCATTGTGGTCAGTGATCCATATCTCAACCCTTCACCTTGGATGAAGAGGACAAAGGCAAATGAAGGACTAAAAATGTGAATTATACTATAATGCAAAGTCTAGTCGTTCTGACAGATGTTGCTTTTAGAGATATATGATGCATCCACAAAGACTGCATCTGCTGCTGGCACCATCAGACCTTATGACAAAGTATCTTCTTGTCAGTTAATGTGCAGGAATCCACGTGCACTAGGACATAAAACATGCTCTTCCTTCTGCCATGCCCATGTATTTCATCACCTTTAAGTGCTTATGAAATTATATTTATTCTTTAATGGCTCAAAGCATTTTTCCCTTTGCTTCACCACTCAGCAATGCTGTTGTGCATTCAGTCCATTAAGGTAAAAAAGAGCTCCCCTAGCTTGGACCAAAAAAACCTTACAGACTTGCATATTTTCCATATCTTCCCCTGTTTTGTAGTTCCATTAGCATTTTTCTATTTCTAACTTATGAATACGTCCTTGTATATCTCTGTGTATGTTGGGGTGTGCATGCGTGTGTTGTGTGTGAGACTAAGTGTGAATGTGCTTCAACTTGTGCATGTGCACGTCAAGCTAATGGCTCCCTGCCAGATGCACGGAGATAACATCTTAAGGGAAGCATTACAACACTGCATACTCAATTGAAATTACTTGAATGTTTATAGCAACCAGGGCCACAACAGGTGGAGAGGGATGAACCTTTGGCAGGTTGGAGTTGTGGTTTTTGATGCCTTATGACAACAACTCAGGAGGAACTGAACCAGTTGAGCATTTCGCATATAAAGACAGTTTTGTCAGCTGTACAAAAAAATATAATAACTAGGAGTTTACACAGCCTGGGATACGTGGTCTTTTGTTATGAAGTATAATTTGCCAAAAAAAGAGGGAAAAACAAGTGCATTATGATTTAATCTGTTACTATGTGGCTTCAGGCTTGTTTTTATTTTTAAAACCGCATCTTGTAAAACAAATTGAACCTTTCCGGAGTTGTTACACTATTATGGTTTTCATTTATACCCTCTTGTACTCACTTTACAGACTCTGCACAAGCACTTTGCCTTAATGGAATCTCTGTTTTTATGAAGCTTTTTTCAAACTTTTTTTTTTTATTTGTAGCTCACACTTATTGTTTATGATCATCCAACCTGAATAAAATGTGCAGCAACGTATTTCCCCTAATGAACCCACATGAGTCACAATCACATCTGCTTCACATGTAGCAACTTGAATAAGCCAGAAACATGGAAATGTTTTCACACATCTGATGTTGTTTCATAACGTTAATGTAATCACAGTGATCTAATATTGTCATAGTACTAATGACAATTTAGATTTCATATTTTAAATTTATTCATTAATTTACATGTAGTTTAGTAGATCCCAGGTTAACAGATAAGATGCCCCATCCCCTGTTAACGCCACACCTTGAGTTGACAGCTGACCTCTGTCTGCTCCATGACATCAGCCAAGTCAGAAAGGCACAGAGCCCCCTTCACAGGTTCACTGAAATGCTCCACTGTCAGACAAGCTGACAGAAGAGAAGCTAAACATGCTGTGAAAACAGAGGATCCTCACATCATGCCAATCACCACCATCTATCCTACATGTTTTTTATTATTTTTATTTTCCAAGTGGAAATATTTGAACGGACAGTAGGTCATTCACCTGAGCTCATTACCTGCCTGCTGGGCCAAAACAACATGCTTTAACTGACACTAAGTTCTTTTCCAAACACATACATGTTTCTGAAGGTAGGAATAATGTGAGGTTTCTCTCTGAGAAAAAAAAAAGAAATTTATTCTGTCAGCACAGGAAAGCATCCCAGCATGGATTTGTGTCAAAACGAAGCCTTAACTAAAGATAAGTTTGAAAGGGAAGTTTATTTTGTGCCGTGTAAAAAGAAAAAATCACCACACAGAATGTGGATGTCAACTGAGAGCACTGCTCTCGTGGGGAATCCAAAACTCTAGTCTAAGTAAACACACACACACACACACACACACACACACACACACACACACACACACACACACACACACACACAAACACACACACANACACACACACACACACACACACACACACACACACACACACACACACACACACACACACACACACACAAACACACACACGCACACACAACAAAAAAGCACAGACAGTTCACTTCATATCAGTTTGTTATGGACCTATGAAATGAGCTTTCAACAAATACGTAATTGCTCAGTCATTCAGCCACCCGGCTGATCCCACAGCCACAAAGCCAGCATAGCTTCTCTTTATGCGCAACTCTCGCTGACATTTCCTTGGCTTTAAAAATGCATCCTTTTAAAACTCGAGTTCTGGTGTAAAATGGGAATTACAAGCATACTGCATGTCGTCTAAACTGAAAACATTAGACCATCAGGGAAAATCATGAGCCAAAGAATTACAGATAAAGGAAACTTATTGTTTAAGACCAAGAGGTTAAGAAGAATCCCAAAAGTGGACTGCAAATACAATAGAGTCACCATCTAACAAATACAGTACATTGTTTCTCAATAAATATTTATATCTTGTTTTATGTTTTTATTAAGTAACAAAAAAAATCATTAATACAATTATCACTCGATTTATTGAGTGCACAAATAATTAAATGAGTAACTTACTAGTGAAGCCTTGACTTATTATGTGTTAAGATCAAATATGATTATTTTTAATACACATGTTAAATTATCTTATACCTCCTTTTCTACTGTCCATCATAAAAGATATATTGCTTTGACCTTATAGTAGTAGTGGCCTTCATGAAATGTCATTAACTGCATTAATAATTATAATATACTGTAAGTGTCATGCATTGAGGCTCTTTTACCTGTAACCTTCTGTAATGAAGCAGAAAATGTTTTAGAAAGGCATATCAATGTTTGGAAAAAGAAATAACTGCTAAATTGTTTTATTACTATGCTGTAGCTGTCATTCCAACATTCACCAACATTCTTGTATTTTGCATGTTTTTGTCCGATAGAAGTGCACAGGACACGGACAGAGAAGGATAAGACATGCAGCAAAGGTCCCAACATTGGGCCTAGAAACCTAAACTGTGGTTTTGAAGACTTACACTCTTTGCATACAGGGCACTGATCATGATTTTTCTTTAGTAATGGAACGATAACAGATGTCAAAGTAAATACGCATTATAAGCAATATAAGTTATGAAAATTCACTCCAAATCATTTAGGAAAGATGTAACTGTAACAAACTTTTGCGCAGGCATTAAATATGTTACAGAATGTGGATGGAGAATTTCTACCTGTTCTGTCATTGCCTTTTCTTTGCTTGTTTTTCTGATCCTACGTGAACTATACTGTCCCACACGACTACTAGTGCCACTGCTCTATACCTTGCTGGGATACGTATCTGTAAGCTCCCTGATGATCAACAAGAATAAGCATGAAAGGAATGCAGAAGAAGGCTTCATCTGGATGCATAATGGTTCTTAATGTTGAGCATAAATTGTCTTGTAAAGTCTCTTCTAACCCAGGGTAATTTTGTGATAATCCACAGATAATTTTGTGTACTTAGAGTCTGCTCAGTGCATCTCAGAGAAGCATTCACAACACATAGAGCTGTAGCATATCTGCCTCTTAAAAACTTAAAATATCTTAATAAACATGCCTGGGAAAGAGCAATGACTTTCTAGGGGATTTACAGGAAATAATTTGTTATCTTTTCCTTGCCAGTTTCTGAAGCTGACGGTTCAGTTAATTAATTTGATTAATTTCATTTAAATTCAAGCAATACACATTAGAAAATAAGTGAAACAGGAAGTTGGGAATATTCAACAAGGAAGGAATCCGTGGCGCCCATGGCACTCCTACATTTATTTCATGTTTCATCCAAAAAGAGTTGCATTTTAAGCAGGGGGATTTTCCATAGTAGATTTTACCCTACTACTGGAGAAGAATTGCCCCAGAGAACTACTCTTGTTCCTGCAAAAGGTTCCTACAGTGGAAATGCATTTACATCAGAAATAGGTCAATGTCCTTGTACAATATTCAGATGCTTAAACATTAGTACTGAAAGAGTTGTATCGTTTTTATTTTAACATGAATTAAAATGTTAATCTAGAAGTTTAAATGTTTCAACAGTGGTATACATAAGATAATTGGAGTGTGAAAATACTCAAAGGCTAAACCAGGTCACAGCAGTGAAGGAAAAACAGCAGGCTTTTCTGAATTTGGTATGGATAACTCCAGGCTTCTCAGCTGTGCCTGAAAATGAGTTATGGTCACAGTGAGAAACTCTGACTGTACCCACCACCCACATAGCCTTACCATATTGTTACATTCACTTCTTTGTTATTCTTTTTTGCTTGTATTTTTAATGAGCTATAAGGAGGAGTTGGTCATGTACAGTAGGACATGTTTTTAAGAAAGGACTTGCAGTTTATAAATGCTACCCCCATTTTAATGTGCTCAACAGCTTTTGCAGATTTTAAAAACTGAAAGAACAGAAAAAAAACAAAGAACTGCTCTCAATATGCATGAGGCATTTTGATTATGGTCCAACTATTGTTCTTGTACTCCACAAAATAATAATAGATCACTGCGATCAAGTGTTTGTCAATTATGAGATTGGCATACCTGAAGTCAAGATGACGAGTTGGCTTGCTACAATTATACAATCAAACTGGTTCTTCTGGAAACACAATGTGTTTAGAAAATAGGCTGTTAAAGAAGACAATAGCAGTTGGGCCAATTTTTTTATCAAGTATAATCATCATTGTTTCATACATTTAATTTATTAGAACTCTGTAAGTATGCCAGCGTTTTAGATATCTAGGGCAAAGTGCAACTTTATTTTGCTGACTATTTAAATACTTTTCTCATACAAGTGTTGTAAAAATGTGAACAGAGCTTTCCCACCAAAATGACTTCATTTGTAAATATAACACTGTGTACTGTGTACAAAGAGTCTTTGTCTTCTAGAAATTTCCAGTTGATATGTGAGAAGAGTTTTCCTGCAGTTTCACATTAAACCAGCTGTGAGAACAAACAGCCCATAGGTTTGACAGACCTGGACTAATGAGTATTTTGGTTGTCCACTTACAGGGCAAGATAAAAAAAATCTGCGTTATGAAGCTAAAATCAAATTTATGGATGGACTTTTAGTGTGATGGCAGATTTTTGCATTCAGAAATGAAATCAAAAGTAATTGTAGTCAGTTGAATATATAAAACTTTACAGGTGGCACATAAATGGCAATTAAAAAGTTAAAGCAATTTGGTTGTGTCCAACCCAAAAAAACAATGAAAAATAAAAATTGGGATACATTGACGCAAATTCTGAATTGGATTTAGATCTGTACTTTGACTGGGAAAATTTAACGTATGAATATGATCTGACCAGATCATTGCAGCCTTAGCTATATGTCTGTGGTTACATTCCTGTTAAAAGGGAAACCTCCACCCTGGTTTACTACAGGTTTTCTTCCACCACTGCCCTACATTTACCCAGCTAACTAACCGGCGTTAAACTTCCCCACAACTTTGTCCCCGACCTGTCTGTTGTATTTCGTGATCTTTATGATGCTGGCTATTCTTTGAAATTTAAACACACTCAGTTACAAACTATTCATAATTACATAAATTCAGAAGGATTTGGATTGCATTTTATTTGGAGATTTCACAGCAGGGGGGATTGATCACAAATGAACACCATACTTTTCTGATTTTTTATAAAAATAAAAACATGTATCAGTCCTCTTCCACTTCACAATTATGCTCTTCTCTGTGGGGGTTTATCACATACAATTTCCCCAAAATATCCTGCAATATTAGGTTGTAACATGATAACATGTTAAAAGACTGAAGAGCAAAAAACTAAACCAACAAGCATTAACACCATTGTTTCAAAAGTAGTGTTTTATTATCTGTTCATCAATTCTTGCGATAAACAGAAAACCTTTTTAGTGAGTGTGTTTGTTGTTTTTTTGTTTTTAATATTGGTGTTGCTGAAAATGTTGTTTTGACAACAGCAATGAACCACCATGGAAAAAGGGACTCAAGCAATAAACTCTGGACTCACTAAATATCTCTGAGCTCATTAGAGTTATTGGGATGGGTGAGTATGTTAAAAATCAAGTAATTGTACATAGCTGCTGGCTTATGTACAACAAGTACTGTAACTATGTATTTTATAATAATTCCGTACACTGATCTACAAATCATCATGAACTACTCACCTTTCGGCACCTAAAGGTCAAACCACAAGTAAACTTTTATGACATTTACATATGACATTGGCTATGCTGTGCAAAAATAGGTGAAACAATCACCTTTTTCTAAAGAGCTTCAATTTGTTTCATAAATAAATAGTCCCGCTGACATTTTTTTTACTAATGTGAATCTCCATAAAGGCCTGTGGAGTTTTAGGGTAGTCTGGTTTTGGTGACTTGGACATGTACTCTTGGATAAAACTGACAGGTCTATTACTCTTCTCTTCCACAGCAGGCAGATATACACCCTTCAGCCAGTAATTATGGCCTCTTTAACAAGCCTCGCAATATCCTTGTTGCAAAAAACATACATTTTGGCACACACACACACGCATAAATACACAACCTCAAAGGAAGATTTATGAGCTTCAAAGCCAGGTGGTGGAGAGAACCACCTTCACCAGACATGTTGACCAGAGAACGGGAGTTAAAAAGACCACAGGGAGGTGGGCAGCACTGTAAGTACTGTCTGACACTAAGTACATTACAGAAAAATCCCCTAGTAGACTAACAATGGATGCAATTAGATTTACTTAAAACACTTAATCATAAATCATCCCTGTTAAGTGTGATTGTGTAAAAGATGGAAGTGATCCAGAAAAATCAGATTAATAAGATCCTGGCAAGAAAATGGATTTTCATTGGGTTATGGCTTAGTTAAAAAAATAATTTAGATTTCCAAATCTCTGTAAATGAAAGGAATCCAATAGCTGTCAAAACATTTGGATGTCATCTATTGTTTTTTTTTTTTTTGTTTTTTCCAGCTGTGAAAGTATAGCAACTAAAATCCTTTGTGGGATCCAAGTTTTAAATAATGTCAGTAACAGCTTTAGTGCTTAAAAAATACTAAAATCATAATGTTCAAATCTTTTAATTCTCAAACTGTGACACCAGTACTCAAGGTGGTGTTTGGGTTGCATTTAGTGTTAATCAGAATATGTAAATCTGATTGAATAAAATTTGAATTTCAGGCTTCAAAATAAACTTTACAAATTAAGCAAAAATTATGCTAATTTATTTTTTAATTCAAAATTATTTGTGGTAGAAACCATCCATTGTGACTCAGAAAAATGACAATTACAGCACAGGAACGAGTCAGTGTATTCCTAAAGAAAACATAATCTTCCTCCATTGCAAATAAAGGGCTGCAGAACACAATGGAGAAGATTGTTGTAGAGGACATCCGCCTTTAACGACTGGAGTCCTGTTTTTCATGCACTCCGCATTTAGAGATAACATCTGCTGTCATTTCACAAAACAGCTGAAACACTGAGTGATGACCTCTCCCCTGCCTCGCTCCAAACACTGCTAATTACCTGAGCGTATGCTAAGCTGACAAGTAAAGGTACACAGTCAATGTCTCTTTGTTGATGGAGAGGGACTGGCATAGGTTGAGACCACTAAACTTGAGTGACCTACAACTGAACTTGGACTGGTGAGAAACGAACAAGTTGTCCAATTAGGCCGTCGGCATCTTCCTGCAGGCCCGTTTCTGGAAAGGTTATCTAGCCGCACAACAATTAGCCCAGAGGAGCATCAAACATGCAGAGGCTTGCAAAACGTAGTTCTATCTAGACTTGTCTCCATGCCTGCTGGATTAAATGTCGACTTTCAAAATTATATTTATTAACTTACCAACTTATAAATTAATCACAGCATTACTAACAGACATGTGTCTATCCTTCAAGAATCTTTTCTAAAATACCAACATGATGCAGTTGCTCCCTCACAAACAAGTTTTAACATTTTATTCTTGTATGTCATGACAGAGGGGTGTTCCTCGAGTTCTTTATTCTCCATACTCTGCAGTGGTGTGCCTTCATGTGCTACCTTTTCAAAGTTGTGCAGAACATAGAGTTCTTTTGGTGCATGCACATTCTGGACCAACAAGCCCGTACAGAAAATTAATAATTAGTCTGCTAACATCCTTACACTATATTCATTCTCTTCTGTTCTTTTGTCTTTTTCTTCTCCTGCATGTACAGTTACATATATGTTTACCAGGATATCATCACTCTCTTAGTGAAGGATATAGTGAAAAATAAATATCTATGAGGGGATTATGGTCATTCAGCTGAGTTTAAATTATTGGTCAAGGGAGGAGCTAGTGACTTGTTTGGACAGACAAGGAGATTCCTTTCCTAGATGCGTTGGGTTATTAAGTGAAGCAGTGGACTTTGTTTTTAATTTTTGATTAAGCACATTATCCTTATTGGTTTTAGGAAGAAAAAAATATATTTGCAAATAAATGGCGCCATTAGTTTTTTCAGAGCAGAAAAATGTGAATCTCTGTCATCATACTAGTCACTTCTTAAGACTTCTTGGAAGCAATGTTTCACGGGCTGTTATATTAGTTACAATATACTCATCCTCTTATATAGACCCTCACTATCTTTGATTCCCATGGCTGATGAATATATGTGAAGCCTGAGATGTTAAAGTTCCTGGAGAGTGGTGGAGTTGATTGTTTACAGACTGAGAACATAAAATATTTGAAATACTTCAGCAAAGTGTGGGGGCTTCTGCCGGCGAGTACATACGAAACATCCTCAGAATGTTTGCTCAAGGCGTCAAAGCACAATATGCATTACTCAATGTGAACCCACACTGTTTGCTTTAGAAATCTTCCGTGTCCGGTATCAGGACTAAAAATACACCTGAGCCTGTTCATCACATGCCCAAGGAAACCACGGAGCCCCTGAGTGTGCTATGTTGCAAATTGTGCATGTTAAATAAAAAAAATATATAAACATCACACCATGAGGTGCTTAATAGCCTGTTTTTCTGAAATATGATCTCTTGAATATGATTTACAGAATTTCTTTGCTATTGATCATAGATCTTCAAAAGCTCCATTTGTTACTAACTTGTCTAGAAGAACTTGTCAGAGCTACTGCATCTGTTTGATTTATATTCGCTCTGTATGACAGCACATTTAAAAAGTCATTTCAAAGGAACCTATAAGTATATTCATGACCAAACTGTTTGCATTGACACACCAAAAACAAACAGGCAGAGCCAGTTTCTAAGTGATAAAAAGTTAATATGCAGCCGAGCAGCTCTTAAAAGAGTGAGGCAACTCAAAGATGTATTTCCTTGTACGGATAGCTAAAAAAAATAAATAAATAAATAAAGTTTTAAATGGCGGTTAACTGGAGCATAATAACAACGAGTGAAATTTAAATGACAGCTGTTTTATTCAGTGCATTTAAATACATAAACACACACTTGCATATACCAAAAATAATTTTATGGAGACCTAAAAAAATCAACAACACATCTTACCAGACAAGCATAATTTACATCTGAAAATACTGCACTTTTCATATGAACAAAGACAAATAAAAAATAAACTCCTGTATTTCAAATAGTGACTCCATAAAATGGTGAGTATTCGACAAGAGAGATTGATGGATACAGGGAAGTCACTAAGGGGCAATTGAAGACAGTGTTATGTTAATGCAGGTCTAACATACCGATTGGGGTACTCATGCAAAGCCTGCAGGCTGAAAATGTCTCTGAGATTTTAAATGTTCAACATTTGCTGTGTATTTATGGCTCAGGCTGTGATTTATTCCCTCAATGAATCATGACAGCTTAAGAGTCTTAGTGCCCTCGTAACTGAAAATCATCCTGACTCCTTTAGAAAAAGTACAGTTCAGGGGCTGACTGAAACATTTATAGATAATAACTATATTAATCCAATTCAAAAGAGAAGATAAAAATATGGTTTACATACGTACATAAATTGTATTATTTTTTTTTTGCTGTAAAATAAAAATATAAATGAAAACTTTACTGGCAGTTAATAAACATTTGAGGCTCAAAGCTGTACAGTATAACTTAAACCTGCAGTCTGAGGTTTCATTTGCTTACCTGTAAAAATCTGTCTCCAAGTTTTGGCACTTGATTGAAAAAATATACTGTCTTTGATGGTTATATTACCAACAAATAAAAGCTTTCCTCTGAAACCAACAAGGCACATATTAACAGTTTTTGGCAGTTGGTTATTAATACAAAGACACATAGACTTAGTATTGTAAGGCAGTGTTGGATATCTGACAGCTTTGTGAGCTGAGAGGTGTGTGCAAGCTAGTTGAGCATTTGATATAGTCATCATGTTGCGATAAAAGCTTGACTGACCTGTTTTGGGTTTGACAAAATTTCCCTCCTTTATAATATGGACCAAAACGGCTGTAAGATTATCAGTCCAATCCGTGTGTATTAGTGTTATGTTGTTCTATAATACTTTTTCCAGTACACTAAAACATACATGGGTGCATTGGTACTGACTGGGCACCATCAAAGTGCATCCAGTCATCCTGCTAAAGCAAACGACTCTATACACCAAACACGCTTTGTACACTGATCCTGAGGCACTATTTGTTTTCAGGTTGGCATTAGTCTTTGGTTGGTTTATTCTCGCTTAGCTGGCTAAGTGAGTTTCTGACATTAGGAGTGGCTGCTGCTCCTGCTCCGATTCCTCGATCGCTTTGCTCGGACTGTGAGTTTCTGAACTGAGATCTTGAGGTTCATCAGATGCGCTCTTCATCTGTTCCTCTTCCTCCATCTTCAGTCTTCGCTCTTCAGCCTCTATTTCCTCTGTGGTAGGAATGGAGTTCTTCTTTGGTCTTCCCTTGGGCTTAGTCGGGGCCTCATGACCTCCTTTGAGCACCTAGAAAAACACACAGACAGCATTAGTGGAGGGCTCCGGTAATAAATGGCAGCAAGAGTCAAAGGCAATGCTTGCTATTATAGTAATTAAGAGAAGACATATTGCTGCTTGCTTGGCCTTGTGCACTCATTCATCTTTAACGATTTCAGGTCTTTTTTTGTTCCCTGTGTTGTTGACCCTTCTACAAAAGTGTTTGCTCTTACCACAATCATCATCAGTCAAGGCTTAGCCTTTCCACACCTTCTCTTCCTGAAATATATGGCTACCTATGACATGTTGCTCACATTATTAAAATGACCATAGTTATACTAAAAATAGATGCAATGCCTAACAGCAAATAATCCACTGTATTGATATCTATATTTATATCTAATTCGATTGCATGTGACATTATTGAAAATCTGAGCTGTGTTTTTATTGTAGCTTAGGTCAATAGCGCTCCAACATTGTTTCCAGCGCATCTGATTTTCAATAAAAATCAAAATAAAATAAAACCAGACAGTGACACCATGTCAATAGAAACATATCCTGTCCTTATGCAATAGCTGAGAAAACTTATACATCCGTCATCCTGATGCACAATCAAAATGACTTTCAGTGTCAGCATTGTTAGGTGTATTCAGAATAGGAGTATAATGACATTATTCCCCAGTTGAAAATAAATATTTGTTGACTCACAATTATTTTAGCAGTCTACTGGGAAAAAATTCTAAATGTTCATTGGTTGTACTAGGATATGCAAGTCTTACCATTTTCTTCCATTTCATACGTCTGTTTTGGTACCATGTTTTCACTTGAAGCTGTGTGAGACCCAGGGACTGAGCCAGGTCCAATCTGAAAAAACCCCCAAAACAACAAAAACAAAATTAAATGCACATCAGGCTAATATTTATTGTACTTTTTGGACTTCTTAGGCAGGAAAAAAATAAGCTAAAAAATTATGACAAACTGGACAAATAAAAAGGTAGATTTCTGAAAAAAACAGCTTAACATCATAATGGTATGGTTAAATATTTCAGTATATGTAGAAGTTGCATTTTTTCTAACCCAAAGAAATAATGTTGGGTCTTTTCCTTAGCCCAAATTTCACCTCCTGTTTTGTTGGATCACTCCATGTAGACTGTCCAGAATAAAAGCTCACACTAACACTTTTTTTTTTTGTCTTGAGTCTAAGAATCTTTAGTTATCCAACACAATACACACTACAAACAAAAGACATGTCTTAATGCTTGTACTGAGAGTAGAATTCCATTCATACATATGATTAGGGCTGTTCAGAATGCATCCACCACATGTGGTGATGCATGACAAATTGTAATGTGTAACGCAAAACCTCAGGAAGGGACAGATATAGTTAACAAGGGACCCTGTGTTACAGGAGAAGAAAGGTTATCAATTTTTAAGTGGGATTTCCTCTTTCCTGTTCCTCAAAAAAAAAAAAAAAATGTCAGATGAAAGGCTTTTCAATACCCTCAGGGAAGCCACTCAATTTTTACTTGATGGTGAAAGTGGAAACCAAGTCATGAAAAGAAGAGCTAGCAAAATTTAAAAAACAGAAAAGAAAGAAAGAAAACTTTTTATATTCATTAAACTATTTGGATTAAACCATACATAAAGAATGTCTATCAAACATGGTTTTCAAACATAAACCAATGTACAGCATGTCAATAACTGGAAGTAAAGTACAAGCAATATAGGTGAAGGAAAATATTTCTTCACAATAAGTTATTGAAGGACTGAAACCATGCATTCAGAAATTATGCCAGTTACTCCTTTCAGGCAACTTCAAGGATTCAGTTTTGCTCCATTTGCACGATTTTCGCAAAGTGCTTTGCAAAATATGTTAATGAAAATATTGACAATTTGGATGATGACAGGGTTGATGAGCAAAATCCTAATTAAAATAATCTAATGATTGATAAAATCATTAAGGTTGTGATGACAGGTAATTAAGTCTTTTTAGGAATATTTTTGATTTTGGTTACACTTGCCCTCACACATAGCTTGAGCTTCCGACCGCAGAGGCTCCATGCCAAGAAAACAGAGGAAAAAAGCGAGTATATCTTTAGATCACAACAAACCCAAGCATGGAGCATGCCACACCTTTGGTGTGGGGTTTTAAAAAGGGGATTTTCTCTGCTGATGTTTTTGCTTCATCTGGGTATTTAATTAACTCCCAACACTGTGTTAGAGTCAGATATTTTGACAGAACACTAACGTTTGGCATGGCCATTCATACGGATGGTTGGTTTGATCACTGAGCTGTGCTCTGCCTCGGGGCTTCTGCTTTAAGATGAGGTGTGGCATCCCTCCAGCTGTTACAGGCAAATCAAAGTGTGATATATTCAATAATACATTGCAGGAGCTTTATTCAAAGAGAGCATGCGTGTGGAAAAACAGATAGTACACTTGCTATTTCCAAAATATGCTAATCTGTTTTTGAAAAGGATGTGGTCCGCCACATCATTAAAAATAACTTGCGATCCCTGCCTGAACAGAGCTACATTGCTGTTAACATTCTCTTTGCAAATTAATCCACATGACTATTTAGTGTCACCTCAGCTTTTTACATTTTTATTTGCTTTTATGAACCACTGATTAGAACCATGTATGTGAAATAAATAAAATTGTTGGATCTGGGGTGCAATAAAATGGCTTGAAATTCTTTCTGTACAGGTGCAGGAAAGCTTTTTACAACATTTATGGCTTAATCCCATTCGTGATTAAAATGGAAAAGCAGCCTGCAGGCTAAATATAAATGTTAAGTGCATAATGTTACTGGAAAATATGCTCTAACCTCATGTCAGTCTTATGTTCCACAGCATGGAACAGAAGACACACATATTAACATATAGATTACTTCACCTCTCTATCCAAAACTAAATACCCTTAATGTACACCTGCACAATTTAAATAATTGGCAGTAAATCTGTGTAAAACATCACTGTTTGCTTGTTTTGGCCGCTGTCCCTCCTTTTTGCGAACAAGGAAGTGGAGCTTTCTTGCTGCTAAGGTGCTCAGGGTTAAAACGTTAACTCTTGTCCCAACTAGAATACTGAGGTAATGCTCTGGCTCCAGTGGATTCATATTAAATGAGACAACCCCCACAGGACAAATCACAAATTATGATGTTAAGTTAACTCCAGCTTGATAAGTGCATTTACGGCTTTGTGAATGTCCTTGAGCAAGCGTGCCTTTTGAGAACTTTTGAAAATACGCTCTCGATCAAATAAAGTACACAGGTTGTCAAAATCTTTGCACTGGGTGATATTTATATTGCTTTGGTATCAAGCACATTAGGCTCATTTAATACCTGTAGATCACTTTCAAATTGCCCTTTAATTTGAGTCCTTTTTTTTTTTCCATCTTTGGGCAAACAATCTTTTTGGTAGCTATGAGGTGTAGTCATAATAAATCATTTCTAGGCTGTTAGTTAATTATATTAAAAAAATGGTACTATACATCAACACTAATCTGACGATTTATGTGGTAAACATTACCAACCTATCAGGTGTGGACAAGTATTTCTGCTTCTGGAACTTCTTCTCGAGTCCCATCAACTGCAGCTCAGTGAAGATGGTGCGGCTGCGGCGGGGCTTCTTCAGGCGGGGCGTGCTGCTCTCTGTCTCTGATTCGCTGCTGATGCTGAGGGGCGTCTGGCTGGGTGAGGGTTCAGACCCTCGTGGGAGCTGCGGGGACATGAGGGGCAGGTGCGAGGATACCGTGCCCGGGGAGGACGGTTGCGGCAGGTGGGGCTGCACATTAGGCGGCTGCCGCGTGATCACCGAGAGCAGCGGGTAGGAACGCAGTGTCGACGAACCTGGAATGGCACAGACATTGAGGGAGTTCAAAAACACATGGGAAAACGTGAATTTCAAGTTCAGCAATTACATGAAACATCCTTGTGGATAATTGTAACTTTTTAGCTGCCCCCCTCAGTCACCTTTTGATAGCGGCAATATTGACTGGCTGTAAATTTTCAGACAGCTTCATTGTGTCACTGCAAAAAGTACTTTGGAATTGACCTCTTGTATGTAGAGGGCCGCGATCCCATGACGCAGGCGCTGTTTTACACTCACTCAATGAACCTTTGAACCGAAAGGATGATTTTTCAAAGGTTGTTAAAAATGAAATAGTTTCCTAAGCACAAAATGAACACATTTATAGAGTACTATATGTTTGTTGCAAGATCTAAAATATGATTTTAAATAAAAACTTTCATGTATTTACATTTTCCCCTGACTTGCATTATCTCCAGCTCAGTACAAAGTTCCATACAATTAACCTATATCTCTATAAATGAGACCATATGAACTGCAGACACCAGAATCAATAAAAAATAACATTTGTCTGCAGCCAAGGCAGAAGGGATGGAGACCTGAAGGTTGCAGGGTAAAATTCGCATAAACCTTTTCATGTTTTTTTGGCATAAACTCACATAGGACAAACTAGGAAATCTAAGAAAAATATAGAGTACTACATAAAAAAATAAAAGTTGGATGTTTGATTTCTCTTGACACACACAGTGTCCGTTGAAGACCTAAACTTTGTGTTCTATCGTTGGTTTTTCTCACTTGCAGTGCTTCTAAAGAGTTTTCTCTCTCTCAACTCAGAGAAAGAAAACTCTTTTAAGAAAAACAAAATAAAAAAGCATTTCTTAAGCTGTGATCAATGAGCGCAGAGGTTTGCCACCGTCATTTGTTTCAGAAAGTCAGAGTAAATTCTACTTTCTCGTACTTATCAGTAACGAGACAGAAAATGACTGCATGCAGGTAGCCACAGTTACCCTGCTTACAGAGAAACACACACACACACACACACACACACACATCAGACACTGCCTTAGGCTCATCATGACATCATGGTAAAGCGCTGAGGTCACCACTAACCCTTCAATGTTAGATTGCTGGTTTGTAACAAGTCTGAACAAGAAGCCGCCTTTTCCCGCCTTGTCTGTTCTTGCATGGTGTTTCTGCCTTCCCATTTATGTTGTCACTCTTTCTCTCTCCATAAGTCAAATCCATGTTTATGTTACTAATAAATCATCTGACTAAAACGTTTGCACTCATTTGTAAAGGAGAAAATTTTAACACTGACATTTAGCGAACTGTAATTCATAGAATGGAAAGCTCCACGTTGACTCATGTCTACCTGGAGGAAGAGCTGCGCTTTGTGTTTTTTCCTTTTTTTTTGTCCTCGCTCTTCGAAAGAAATCTCCTGTCAGTAAAGAGCTCAAGGATGCCTCTGGACTACCCCACCCCACCCCGTTCCCACCCACCCCATCACAAGAACACTGAGAGCACAGGGAGAAATGTCAGTCCTCGTGGTGACTTTCCACTGACAGCAAGGCCAGCTCAGTGACATGCTGCTGACAAGCGTTGGTGTCCTGTCAATAGTCTACAAATAAACTGTTTGAGGAGCTGCAGGAACGCAACTCAGCCCCCTGCAAAGGCACATGGATCCTTCTGATAATCACAGTTGGAATGCAAGAACTGGAACAAGTGCTTATAGTAACCATTACAGAAGGCTGCTAATAATAGCTTAAGAAGAGCAACTAGTTAAGCACTACTATGAAAGCCAGGTGCTTCTTAATTTTTAAAAAATGCTTGTAATGTTGTTGTTCAGAAGATCTAGTAGTTAGCAATGATATGAAAATGATAGGACCATTTTTAGGTGAGAAACCTTTCTTCAGCACATTGTGCACACAGGTCAAACAGAAATCAGCCTGTAGCATAAACCACTTTCAGATCTGATTAATTGCTCATTTCTTTTAGGCAGGGAAAGATCTGATGGCAACAATAAATGGTCTAATGGCAGGGAGCTGACAGCCTGTCAAACATTATCCTCAACTGAAGATGGAAGAGTGTGTCTCTGTGTGTGTGAGCACATACTCGCCTACATGTTGACATGGGCGTTATCGGCCTCCTCGAGTCAACTTTATCCCTAATGGGTGGGTTTATTGTCTGTGGCGGATTAAGCCTTAAGATGGGATGAAACGTCTTTTTTGCTCTCTTGGGCTCCATGTAAGCTCCGTCCAAGCCAGCTATGCACCGTGCTCTATGCACTCCTGCTCTTTATGTATATTTGTCATTATGCTGTCAGGTGAGATTACACACAGTTGATCTTAAGCTCTCTCACCTCTGCCAGAAAACACCACTAAGCACTCTCTGCCCTGGCTCCTGCTGATAGATGGGCCTCCAAATGAGATATCATAACCTGCCAATAGAATGTTTGCTGTTAAGGCTCCAGGTCAGGCCTTAATGTCTCTGATTCATAGGCAGCTGTAGGGGTAGTGGAGAATTTTGGGGCTTAAGGTCCTGGGGTCTCCAAGACAACTTGGAACCATGCAACAAGTTGACAAATGTACACATACAAGGAGAAATGTAGATAGTTTGAAAATTACATTGACAGAGCTCTAACTTGAAGTAGTATGAGCAAATACAATTGTCATCAAAAGAGCCAGAGAATTTATTTTCTTTTTACAAAAATACAATGATTTAAAGAATAGTGCAAAAACAAATCAAAACTACTGTCTACAGACGGCAAAAATAGAAGTAAAAACCAGAGTTCATTGACTTTAGAAAATAGTTGGCTAGATTCCGGCATTTTCATTCTGTCTCACTGACCTTTTTTCTTAGGAATACAACTTAGATTAGATGTGATGAACATCAGTCAGGGGGGACGTTCCAGCTACAAGCTTTTTAATCTTATCTTTGATCCAAAAATTTACTCAGCCATTATGAATGCCAATGTGAATGCAAATAGTAATGGGAATAATAATCAGCTTTAATGATTTCGGTACGAATTTGTTTACATTCCTTTAAGAAGTTCTGTATTTGATTGATTTTACGCTGTATTCTGCTGGTATCTCTTCACATCCAGTGTAATGCGCAGTAAGCACGCTACGGAGGGCATCAACAAACCAGACGACTTTGTAACTTGATGGATTCCAAGTGTTCACTCATCCTCTTTCTACAAAGCACATTGCTCTTTATGTGGTAATTTATAACTTACTTTGAATGATTTTTCATAAGCAGTCAAAGTTTGCGTTGCAGAGTGATCTGCAAATTTATGCGGTGTTCTCAACATACAGATCAGAGATTTTTTGCAGCAGCGTAAATTACAAATTAAACCCTCTAATGAATAATTAAGAATGAAACAAATAGAGAAAAGCACAATTGGCCTACTGTGATCACATTAGCCCTTTTTAGCAATACTTCATTTTGTTAACTAATGCCACCTGTGGTTTTTGAGTTCAGTTTAAACGGGAGTACATTTACAGTTAAATAATTAAAAATAAAGAGAAAAACAAATTTAAAAACTGCTAGGTTGTTTCATTTAGGACAAACTGCATGTAACATGATTTGCACAGATTTTGAAAGCAAGTCTGGCCCATGTGTTTCAAGATAATTTAAGCATTTCTACTCTTGTGTCAATAGCTTGAAAACAAATAAAACTAAATAACTTTTCTTGAATTCATTATAAACTTATGCAGAAAAAATTGAGAGGAAAATAGAGAGTTTCTTGCCTGATTATTTTAGTCCTGTGCTAGTCAGTCCAATGAGTTTTTATGTTATGAAGTGACTAATGCAATCAGGCAAAATACATTGGTTTTAAATAGTTGGTTTATTTCAAAGTGGGTTTGGCACGGAGAATACAAAAGTAGGGTTAGAGGCATGTTAGCTTTGAGTAGATCACAGTCAGGTTGTATGAATAGAACAGAATAGAAGAACAAAAATTGCCTCCATTGTTCCACAGGGGGGAAATTCAGGTGTAACAGCGGCAACTCAAGTGAAGCCCGTGGGTGACTTTGTAAGCTATTAGACCTGTGTGTGTTAAGAGACAATGACGATGGAAAGAAGATACTGTACCTCACAACGGATCGCTAGATTGATAGGTGAGAAACACATTATGGACGATGCAAAACTTCTCTTGTTATCAACTTCTGTGGACATTACTGGCATGACTGTCTTTCAGCGGCCTCCGCTGGCAGCAGGATGAAATAACATCTTTTTTTTTTTTTTTTTCTTTCAAGAAGAAGTCAACTTTTCCTGTCATCCAGAGGCCATTCACCTCTCTTTGGTCCCAAAGGGTGCTAAAAAGGTTACGAGCTTCTATATCGAGCATTAGGAGCCATTGATGCTGGGGACGATAGTGTGTCTCACACGCCCCTGCAGCTACAAATAAGCGGTGCGCAGAGTGTTCTGATATGTGGCGGCGGGTTACTTTACACATCTGAAAAGAGGGGGTGCCGAGGCCCAGTCAGTCACAGTGCCCTCAAGCATTACCAAGCTATATCAGACGGATGAGGGAATTACTGCTCCCTATTTATATTCAGCCACAGCGCTGTCATCATCAGATTGCTGGGGCTATTTTTTCCAGACTTTAGAGCAATTATGTTAATGAATGGTAGAAAAAAGGCTGAGTTTATTTGCATTTTCTAAACAATATCCAATAAAATTCTATCTATCTATCTATCTATCTATCTATCTATCTATCTATCTATCTATCTATCTATCTATCTATCTATCTATCTATCTGAATTATTTAATTTTTAAATGATACATTATCAGACGAAAAACAACAGCAACAAAGAATTTTATCTGATTTCATTCAAGTGTCAGTGCACTGCAGGTGCTTCTCACACTGACTCGCACGTTTCCTGCGAACATCTTTGAGTCGAGTCACGTACGCAACATATCAGCGTCCAACAGCAGACCATCCATCTATGCGTAAAATGTCCAAAACTCATTACGGAAGGCCTTTGAGCTTGACACAACAGTCATCAAAGCAAACACAATCCGGTAGATCAAAGATTACAGCGTTGGCGTTAAGATTTTTTTTTTTTTTTTCTTGACCTACGCTCTGTTTTTCTGTCTAATTGCCTCCTTTGGTGACTTTTTTTTTTTTTTTTTTTTTTTTCAGCTGCGCCGCTTATCAGTTTGGCCATCTATCATTTGCGCTCAGCAAAAGCCCTCAAGCATCACTGACGCTGTCTGACTCTACCGCTTGTCTTTGATTTACAGCATTGAACGCTTTGTGGAGATAAGCGGGGAGTGAGGAAATCTCTGGGGAAGAGTTCAAGAAAAACAATAAATTATCCGTGAAAATTGTTAGTTCTGCAGTAAAACAATTATGCAGGCGCATAATTGTGAAATGATAAATTTAGTAAATGACGCATATAATCGGTTAATTGAAATTAAAATTTAATTTGTAGATAGATACAGCCGTACGCGCACAAAGATTAGTGGGGAAAAAAAATTATGATAAAATCAAAACACCTCAATAAATTTTGCTAGGCCAACGGTACAATCACCAACACCCACTTTATTGCATTTTGATCCAATTTCATCTGTCTCATTCAGACAAAATTGAACGAGACAATCCACGCAAGGTACAAATTGTATAACTTTAGTTTGCAATAAACTGCAACTATAAAAAAAAATATTCAAGATATGAGTTTCCATGCTTTAAGAACATTATTTGCAGTCGAGCAATTACTAGACTTAAGTCGGTTTACCTGAACATGAATGAAGAGGCTTTGGTCGAACGATGAGAGAAGGACACATGGAGTACAGAGAAAGTTTCTCAAAGTAATCACAAGTTTCTCTGGAGAGGATCTCGTCAATCATGAAAGTCTTGTAGCGCCTCCTGGCCGCCTTCAGCTGCCCGGGGGAGGAGAGCCTCAGCTCGGCTTGACAGTGCATGGTGTGTCCCCTGTGCGCTCTCTTTGCTGGTACACAACTTAATCTGCCTAAGTATGTTTGAGCCTGTAGGTTTGAACGTCGGGAAGAAATGCAAGTACCGAAGTTCATGCGTTCAGAGAAGTCATTATCTATGTCTGAAAATGCGGCTTTTGCTCTTCTTCTCTGAATGTGTGGCGGCGAAGATCCGCAGCCTTCAACTTGAGCTGCGCAGGGCGCCTGGGTGGTAATGCGCAGCGCTCACACCCTCTGCTATATAAACCATCCGTGTACTCATCTCAACGCTCCTATTCTCTCTCTCTCTCTCTCTTTTCATTCTCTCTCTCTCTTTTCATTCTCTCTCTCTCTCTCTTACACATAGCTACATATACAGGGACACATCCCAAACACTTCCACCTCCCTCTCTACACGTACACTAAACAACGTCGAGTGCATTATAACTTGAGCACAAATAATATTTCATATAAACTAATGTTTTTGACAACGTGATCGAAAGTAAAACATTCAAAGGTGAAGGAAATGTAAGGTATTTTCAATAAACGTGAGTTTCCAGAAACCTGTTCCACTTCTAATAAAAGCGTTGTTTGTCTTGTTCCAAATCTGAGTATATAACACAAATAATTAATTAGTCTGATTTTTTTGGGGGTTTTTTTTTGGTAATTTTGGAATACATACTTTATAAATGAGTTAAATCAGGCCAGTTTCAAAGTATCCACATGTGGTAAAACATTGTTACCCTTTGACTGTTTTCTTGTGATTCTTTAATTTCATTAATTCTTTCTTTCGTTCCCGTTATTATACAGTTATTAAAAAACATTCGTTGAAAAATAACGGTAGCCAATAATAAAGATAAAATAAGAATTATGTTATTGTTATTATTACTGTTCGTCTTATTTTTTTAATTGCCGCTTGATTCACTGCCACTTCAAACCTTCTGGTCGATGATCTCACCACGGAAATTGCCGCAGGTGTAATTTATTATCAATCAGTAATTGCGCGCGCATCTGAACGAACCCGAACTTATCTGTCTTAACCCTTTAAAATATTTCCCTTTTCCTTTTCTTCTTTTAAAGTAGGCTATACTAAATAAGTATTTTTTTTTCTTGTTTTCGCCGAAGTGAAATATCTATTACACTTCTAATAACAACAACAACAACAACAACAACAACAACAACAACAACAACAACAACAATAATAATAATAATAATAATAATAATAATAATAATAATAATAATAATAATAATAATAATAATAATTTCATCATCGTCATCATTTTATGCCTAAGTCTAAAAGTGTGTCTAGACTTGAAAGTGGCTGTCCGAAAGCAGAAACACATCTCACTCAAATTACCGGTAAAGATGCTTGTAGACCTCGCGGATTGGTCTTGAGATGACAAAATATTACTTGATCAAAACGACTTAATACATAATTAATGGCACGAGTCCTTAAGATAAAGAGAAATAATAATAATAATAAAAAAAAACAATGCAAATTTAAAAGCATGCTAGCAAAAAAAAATTAAAAAGGGAATAAAAAATGCGGCATTTTTTATTTTTTTTTTCCTCATGAGTATTTTGGTCAGTAATTCAAGCTCAATTATCTGGGACAATGCATTGACCCCTTGGTACAGGAAGCACTGTTTGAAGGAATCCTGTCACTTGTTATCTGCGTTGCGGGGCTCCTGCAAAGGCAGTGAACCGGATAGCTTTCCGGGGGGTGTTTAGAAGTGGGATCATTTCGGGAGCCACGCTTCTATTCAAGTCCGAACAGCAGCGGTTGCCGAGTGGCCCCCTAATCTTATTCAGCCTTTCCAGAGCTGGAGACGCCATGTAGATCAACCAATTAGAAGAGTTATGCCACAGTCAGAAGCGTAATATGGATCTTCCTGGTAGGCCTACCGACACCGGAGAGGAGACTCTCTATTGGAGCGATTTGGGAGTATCAGGATGCAATTGGATACTAGAGCAGATTAGAAGGAAGGTAGAGAGCTTGGTTCAAAGGGCGAAAATACTACACACCCTTTTGGAGTGTTGGAAGCATGTTAAAAAATGGTTTTAATATTGAGACAGTAAAATGAAAACTGTCGGGCAAACTTGGTTCAGATTTGATTATCAGTCAGTTTTAAGCAACAGGTCTGAGGCAAAAGGCAGATTGCAACATGAAGCGCCATGTTTCCAAGTGTTGCTAAATTTGGGATGGGAGTGAAGCCAAACATTTTCTCCATCCGTAAACGCCCAAAACCTGTGCCATTTGTTTAAAGCGTGTTCAGAAAAGTGGATGGGACACTGCTTAGCAAGAAATAAACCTGGCACCAACTCCGTGTTGTCAAGTTGAAAGAATGGGAGTCTGATTCACGTTAAGACTTGAAAGCATCATAAATAGAAAGGTCAAACGTTGGAGCTGATTATGTAGCTTGGTTATATTTAACATCTTAATTGATTCAATAAATGGATGTGTGTGGCGCCACCTGTAGATTACTTCAGAACCCGCTGTACAAGCATATTAGTTACACTTGGTCCATTTATAGGTGCAGATAAGGCCATGTGTGCGTGCATTACAACGTGTAAGCGTCAACATACAATATCCTCTTTATACACCATGAGCTGTAAATAGCCTGTATGAACAACAACAAAGGCTCAAAGGCATGTGTTGAAGCCAGATAAATAACAATACAGGAGTCAAGTGAAAAGAGCTTTATAGAGAAAATGTTCACTTTAAAACATGTTTTACAGATTGGAGTTTAAAAAAAATAAAACCCACAGAAAAGTAAAATAAAGCCCCTTTTGCTGGAAAGAGAAAGGTTGGTCTAAAAATTAAAAAGAAGTTGGTGCCCTGTGTTTGTTTCAATGTTGCTGGTGGAATTTATAGCTAAAGTTGATATTCTTTTCGGCAAAAGTACCTGAAAATTAGTTTACATTGTTAGGAGCACCATTTAAGCACAATTGCATAACACAAATCTGGTAAGCATCATACATTTTTGAAGTCATTTTTTAAAATGATTCACTGCCAGTTATGTTGTAACTGCCTCTGCAACATTACAATCACTTTCAGAATATTCAGAACAGCTGAGAACAAAACTGCCACATGAAAGAAAAATGTTCAAATTTAAAAAGACCTTTAAAAAGAGGCCTTAAAGGCATGAGTTATTAAATCCTCAAATTGGTGAGATCATTTACAAACGACCTGAGTATATACACAAAGATTTTTTACCTAATTCAGATTTTCTTAAAAGAAATGTCCACAAAAAATGTGAAGAACTGATTTTTCTTTTTTTCCACAAAGATGTAACTCAGTAACGTCGCCATCTGTGAGCGTACTCTTTGAGGCCACGATTGCCAGCCCGTTCATCACGGTTGTTTCCACCTCGGCTGTCGTGGTGTCGGTTGCCACCACTCCTGTCATTCTGGTGGTGGTAGTTCTCCCGGCTGTGGCTGTGTTGCTGATGACGACCAGAGCCGTGCTCATCCCCGTGGCGCTGGCTTCTCCCGCTGCTGTTCATCTGGGTTCGATCATGCCTGTAGTGATCGTCGTCCTGCTGCCTCAACTCCCCTCTGCCAGAATTTCCAACAGCGGGCGACTGCCGGTGGAAGGATTTGGCAAAAGTGCCAGTAAGCTGCTCGAGCTGCTGCATATGGAGCTGCCACATGTTGTTCCTCTGTGGATGTAGAAAAAGACAGGTAGCAAGGCGTGAGTTTTTTTGTTGTTTTGAGTTTTTTTTTGAGTTTGTAGGCCAAGAAATAGTGTTACCATGACATGCTTTGGGAGATTGTCAGGCGATGAAAATGACCTCTGCATTTGGTGTGGAGGCGTGTATGGAGGAGAACTAAACTGGATTGGCATCCTGTAAGGGAATAAAAAATAAATTGAAAAATGTTACTTTTATTAAAAAGTTTGTACCAAAACCCTTGCTTCTCATATTTTCATTTACATCACCACCACTCTTAAACAGAAAAGATTTTAGTAGTGCACAAACGCAAGATTTACATGAAAGACATTTCGAACAAATTTTAGCTTCTATATACAGAAAAGAACAACATTTACCCTTAAATGTTCCTGCCTACAGAGCAAGAGCTTGGTGAGAGTTTATACATTTGTATGGGTGAAGTTCAGTTTGGTCCTCACTTCCATCTTCAATAGGTTATTCCTTTAAACTAATCAATACAAAGGATGAAAGCTTCACAATTTACACATGCCAAGTTATGTCTGTGTACTGATTCTGTTTTCATTACATTTTTGTAGCAAACAAACTTATTTGCTGCAAGTTCTGTGCTAGAGGTAGAGGTTTCGAATGAAACTGAAAATGAAATAATTAAAATATTACCATTTATGAATCACAGAACATGTGCCTAACTTTTAAGAAATTGTTTTTCTAAACTCATAAGGTCCACCAAAGACCATGCTGTTTCTAAGAATTTGGTTAACAGGGGAAATAAACACATTGACAACTGGTCAGGGAAAAAAAAAAATCAAGGGAAAACTTCCTTATGAATCAATACTTGACATATAATGTCTGTTGATATTTACTGAGAAAAATAAAAAATCTGTGCAGATATTTTCCCCAATAAAAGAAAGTAAATTGTTTAAATAGCAGTAAAAGAGGAAATTTATCATTTTAGCCTGCTATGTTATTATTATTTTTTTTTTACATAAATGCTTCCAGAATTATTGCTGAAAAACAGAATAAGTTAGAACAAATTAACCTGTAACTGGACTAACTGGAATAACTAAAGCTAGTTAGTTACTTAGCTGTACTCTTTCAAAAAAGGGTACTGGTTTCATTGGTATGTATTTTTCAGTTAGAAGCACAGCCAATGAGTTTAGGTGCATTTTTGCAGTTAAACATATTTAAAAAGGGTCGTTTTCATGACTTGCCATTCAAATTGACAGCAAAGTTAATAATATGGATAACAGTGAATGTGAATGTCTGGTTTTACCTGAATTTTAACACATAAAACTGCAAATAACATGGGAGTGTTAAGTATTGATTACAAGTATTGATATCAATCATCTGAGTGGATATTTTTGACTGTAGGCACATAAATGAGCCATAAAAAAAATAAAATAAAATTCTAGCCAGTCTTTATCAAAGGTACAACATAGGCAATAGATGCAAGCAACTGAACACAAAGAGGAAGGAAGAGATTGCGTACTTGTCTATGTGCTCATGCACTTATGACACATCAGCAGCGCTGGCTCAGTTACTGTTCCACTCTTAAGAGTGCAAAACAGCAAGTATGATCAACGGGTGTGCATATGTTCTTTCTTTGGATATTCTATCGAGTCACTGGCCTCAATCCAGAAAGATATCACACTTTGCACAGCATAACCACCAGAAATAAAAGGCGAAAGTGAGTGCAGAAAGTTACTGTTTTTTAGTCCACCATAAATTTCTTGCAAAACGTTTTAGGATGTTTCTCAGTAGATCTCAAAACTCAAAGCATCTATGCAGTCAATTAATTTTTTAAAAAAGAGATTAAAAGCAGAGTTTCTATAGGTTTCACCAACTCAAACTGACGATTTGATGTTCATGTGAAGAGCAAACTGTTTTCATAATTGTACATTTTGTTTTATGCAAACGACTCTGCAGTAGAGTTTAGATTTACAGCCTGAGCCCAACTAAAAACCGTATTCTTGATGTTTGGGTAGGTCTTCTGTGGTGCATTTTTAATAAGCCTACAATACATACAGCACAGTGAAAACTAAACAAAACAAGAATGCATGTTGTCCATATTGTTGTATTAATCTATTTATTAAAGTCTAAATAGATGAGTAAAGGCCTGTGACGATAACAAATTTTGTTGAGCGTTTAATTGTCTCAAAAATTATTGCAATAAACAATAATATTGTTTGAAGACCTTTTTACACTGTTTTAAATGGAATGACGTAATAATGCATGCGATTTCCTGCCAAAGATAGATACACTTTACTTTCAAAAGAACACTTTACACTGGAACTGATAAACAAAATAAACAAAACAACCAAAAACAAAAATAAAATGGATTCTCAGTCTCCATTAACAAAAAATGTACTTGAATAAAATCTAAGCAACATAAAGCCAAAGTGGAAATAAATACTGCATTCAACCAAAAGAGTGCAGATTATGAAGTCTGTATATTATATTGCCCTTCAGCAATCCTTAGATTTAAATAGAGAAGATGGGCACATCCGACTATCTGATGCAATAGTTCACGCTAAAAGATTGTTTGCCCTGATTTGTGGAAACAACATTAATGTTTATTCAACATTTTGTGCAAAGACAATAGAAATGACAAGGAGAGGAGTTGGAGCGAAATTGGCACCGCAGTTGATAAACCTGGTAACTTTTCAGCTGTTCTTTGTTAACATGACATAAATAGGTTATAATGATTTTCATCCAGTCAGGACTGACACTAGCCACATGCACTGCAGGTAGACTGTAATAAAGCATTGATTAATGCCTGGTTTTAAAATGAGTTAACTGAACTTGTAGCCATTATTTTGTGCCCATTGTTGAACATCACACGGCACGATCGAACCGTTGTACCCAGGATTTCTGTCGGCTATTGTGTGGTCTCAGGTTTTGAAAATGGCCCAACAATCGGCTGACAACTCTAAGATCATGTAGTGCGCGCTGGGCATTACACTAAGGAAATGAGGAAGGGAGAGGTCAGCGGAGAGCACCAGAGTTGAGCCTTTTTCCATTCAGTGTCATCAAGAGAAAGAGAAAAAGGCCGGAAGAAACGATAAAGCCGATAATTAAAATGAGATCAATAGTTTTAATTTATTGTGCGATTAATTGATTTATTGTTTATCGCGACAGGCCTAGAGAGTAGATAGTTTACCCTGATGAAGAAAGAAAGAATGTAAGGTGCAGAAGTTAATTAGACTGAAACAAGCACAGCACACTGGCCCTGCCCTGCTCCCATCAATCACTCATCCCAGAAGATCTGCCATTAACTCGCCCTGTGGTTACAACATGTGACAAAATGGAGCTGGAAAATGTCAAAACAAAAGCATAAAATGAGAGAAGTTACACGACCAACAGAATGCAAAGTCAGAGGCCTGGAAGTATTTTAAACTGGTTATTGATCTCTACAAGATACGCATTGGCTTCACTGAGTGCACCAAATGCGTTGCTTTTCTCTCCTATGTCAGGTCTACTTTGGGCTGGAACCTCTAATCGAAGTTAATTAGTAGGGTTGGATCAAGCTCACACAGTATGGTCGGGTCAGATTCTTTAGGCCCAGTCTAAACTTTACTCTGCAGGAGGAGACACCACAGTCCCCAGTGATCCTCTTAAACACCCTCACCTCCATCTTTAAATCAGGAGCACTTGCTGATAATTTAACAACCAATGTATTAATTCCCTGTATTGGTTTTATTTTAATAAGAGGAGTGGGGAATAATATACAGGGCACTTATGTATTCTTACCTTTGGCCATGAGGATTTGGGGTATTTGCAGGACTAGAATTCTGGGAGTTTCCTGGACTGCTATGACTGCTACCTATGAAAAAAAGTGTTTTTTAAAAATTGAAATGTTACATTCTAGCTTTATATTTTAGATTTATCCCAAAATGTTTTGTGCTGTTTTTTTATTTAATTAACAGAGAAAATAATCTGTACAACCTTCTGTCTATATTTGTTTTTTTAAAAAAATATGTTTATGCTTGCCAGTACCAACAAAATCTTATATTTTGCTAAACTTTGGTTATTAATTTGAGAAAAACGTTTTATTTACAGAGCATTACTTCTTACCATGCAGTGAAAATCTGCATAAAAATCACAAAAACAGCGCTCTTATTCAGTAATAGCATGAATGCAATTGGTGAACATCGTTTCAAGCATTCCTAGCCAAAATTTAATTCCCCACATGTTAGGAGGCATAAAAGCCTCCTCAGGAGAGAGGGTTTTAGGCCAAAATTAAGAGATTAATCTGTGTTATGGAATATTAGCACACTAAAAATGTCAGATTAATCATATGTTTTAACACATATCTATATATGACAAAATATTAGAACTTCTGCTGGTTTCTATTCATTTCAAGGGTTTTCATTCATTAATTAATAAATGGGTACCAGCAATTTTGTCCATGAGTGTATGATATATTGAATAATTAAAAATGTTACATTGTATTTTGTATTATTATTTCTACAATAAATTAAACTGACGTTTATTCTCCAATTTATCAAATAGAAATAATTTTCATAATTCTAACTAATCTAAAACAGAACAGGTTTATTTCAGACAGCGAGAAAAAAAAAGCATTTTTACTATGTGAATTTACGTACATATTTTTATTCTTGTGCACAGACATTTTCTGGTAATTTTGTAACATTCCATGTATCCTCACATATCTGCATAAATTAAAGATATTGAAATGCAACTATTTGTAATTTTCATTAACTAACTTAAAGTGCAAAATCATTTACTAAGTAAGAAGTTTTAACTCCATCTATTGATGATATAATTTAATGCAAATATCGATAGATTCATTCTACTTTGTTGTCAATGACTGAGACGAAAAACAACTGATTTCTCACCCGTTCTGAACTGGACTTGGATGGTTTTCCCATACAGCGACGTCCCATTTAGAAGTTGCATGGCATAAGGCACGGACACCTCATGTTTATAAACTGCAAAGCCAAATGTTTTCTGTTTCCCATCCGAATCTTTAGGGATTTTAGTTCGGATGAGAGGTCCAGCCTGCAAACACAACCACTTTCTGTCACAAACAAGGCTGCAAAAACGCATAAATTGCACGCTAACAGAATAGCTTTAATGTACAAAATAAAAATGTCAAAAAAAGAAGAAAGCTTAAGATAATATCATGTTCGTAAATTACAACTCTGGCCTGTCTGTCCTCAAACATTTTCTCGGGATTAGCATTAGCCTGCCGTTACAAACAAACAGGACATCTGTTAGCTTGTGGCTAACAACAGCAGCACCTGTAAAAACAGCTCGAACAGAAGTTCCTCCGTAACTCTGGTGTCTAAGTTTCTTATGAAGAGAGTGCGATCCGCTTCGTCTTCTATACCCATCGTATTTGAGGTGCTAGTGAAACTTTTTAGTAAAACAAACAAACACAGACACTAGAATGAAAAACACCGTGGCATTCAAAAGTAAGCGCATCTGTTTTCTTCTTCCTGAGCCTTCTTCATCAGGGAAGCATTACTGCCACCAACTGGTAAGGAGTGTGGACAACATGACAAATAAAATAAAATAAAATATTATTTAATTTATGTATTATTCATATTTTGAGCATTACGTTTATTTATGCACTCTTACATGTAGAGTTTAAAATAAACATGTGTCCACCACATCTGTTCACTGTTGATGTGAGAAGTGGTCATTTTGAAAGCAAAATCAGCCTTTCACTTAATAAATGTGTAGAATGCATTTTTTAACCCTGTTTTAACCACTTTCCTGTCCTTATATCTAGCTGTCACGTTATTATTTTTCCTATCCTTACATCTAGCTATCACATAATTTTTTTCTTCCTTTTTTAGTTTACCCTGATTGGGTCAGTTTCTTAAATTGTCCGGAACCAAGTGCCTCTAATGTCCGTGATGTGTCTGACTGTGGAGGTCGAGCGAGCAATTTTAGAGGCTTTGCTCTCATTGTTATCAGATGGATTCTCATGTTCTGTCCTCCATATTAATTAGATCAATTTGTCTGGTAATGAATTTCTCCTTCATGCCTGAGAAACATCTTCACGGATTCTGCCATGGTTAGGTGGTTTTGGGGTAGTGGGGCGCGAGGTAATAGTAGATGCAAATTAGGCCACAGTGAGAACTGTGGCGAATTTCCATATTTTCTGGTTTAATTTAATATGAAACATCAAAGTGAGGGGAATGCAACAGACATACACACTAAGAATCTACACCTTATGCTTACGACATATGTTTCACATGCAAGGAAGAGTTTTGATTGCATTTTTCATATGACAGTAAACTCCTCTGTGTAAATGGCGGGCTTAGTTGTTAACACATGCTCTTCTGCATGTAAATCTCCAATGCAACAAGATGCTTATAGTTTAATATTATCAAAGGGAAGCAGTAAAACTCAACCATAAAATTCACACCTGCGTAGTACTGCAATGAAAAGCCTTGAATCTATTTTTAGTTCCTATTTGGTTATTACTACAAATACTTCTCTTACATCATTATTCCCCTCGATTTACAACTACGAGGGAGGTTTCATGGGAGCTGAAAGAGAGAGTAAAATGGAGGACGAAGCAGGCAGCGGCATTAAGCATGCAAATATGTAATTGTTCTCTTATACTGTGAGAGCAGGGTGCAGTTCAAAGGATTACCAGTAGGTGGTAGCATTGATCCGCTGACAATGGTAACAGTTCAGGCAACATGAGGCTTTTTCTGAGATTTTTTCTGAGATCCATCCATCCATCCATCCATCCATCCATCCATCCATCCATCCATCCATCCATCCATCCATCCATCCATCCATCCATCTGCTTATGAATAGAAACTGGAATGCTTATGAATTGTCTCCCTCTGCTTATCACCCTCTGTCTTGTTTTAGATGTTGTAAACAAACAGTTTTAGAAATAGCATCACTCCCATCATTTAAATAACTGTATGTATCCAGAATAGACATGAATTTTTCTAGCAACATCTAATGAAAAGAAGCAGGATTAAGAAAATTGTTTTGCACCACACAACTGTTGTGCCAAAGTGGAAATTTTCTACAAGATTTAGTTCCTTATTCTCATTGCTACTTTTTATGCAGAATAGAAGCGGTGATATAACAGCACCTAAACTGTGATTGATCAATGAGTCACATTATGTATGTCATTAAAATTATTTTAAATCTCATTATTTTATACAGCAGATACATCCAGCTTTTGAAGCTCAATGTGCTGTAGAAAAGCAGGGAATTGTCTTGCGCTGTCTTAAGAGCCAAAACACTGACAAGCACTCTTACGCCTTTGAATCTATTGACTATTGTTTATGAACAAAACCATTGTTCTAACTTACATTTAACATACCTGCTGCACTTAAATTTGGGACTTTTCTTTTTAGACACATAGATTTAGTGACACAGAAATAAGTGTGCCAGCTTGAGTTTGCAAGAGTAGACTGTTGAACTTGCCATGGGGAAAACAGTGAAGAACCCCCAAATTAGGCCAAACCAGTTTCTTATTGGCTGGTATAATATGGGTGAGATTTTATGGTCACTTAGCCACACAAGACGAGAATAGTCAGGCTCAGCACACACACTTGTACATATACTGTACTTTCTCATAGTATATACACACTTCCAATTATGACCTCCAGCCTGCGGGTGTTTGGTCGAACAGCAAAGCCAACCGACTGGTGGCTCTTCGTTAACCCCAATCTTTCCTTCGGGCTCCATCATATACATACACACCCCAATGCCTTTTCCTCCTTTTCATTAATATTCATAATTCATGTGGAATGAAGTGAATTGGGATCATTAAATGCGCATGAATATTTGTCGGATGAAAGTTTAATTAAGCCATCCCTCTTTGGCAGCGTGATGTCATCATAGCAGCTTCCCATTCACTGCATCCAGCACAGCTTAATGGCCTGTACCTTCTAAAGTGCTACTCTGTGCTCACCAGGCAGTCACATGCACAATCTTATTTTACACCCCTTGAGTTGATATTTGATAGAACCAATTGACAGGGATGGCATTTGAGTGGTTTATATTGTTCCAGTTCCAATATTGGGATCAATCATGCTTAATTCAGTGCAGCAGGAGAGCCACTTTTGTGATGGATGTCATTTATTATTTAGGACCATAGCCTAATATATAGCCTATAGGCTCTGGTTTAGATGGTTGCCGGCATATGGATCACAGATTGCCACAGAAGTGTTAGGTTATACCAGGTGCATTTCAGTTTTCTTTGAAAGATAGTGAAATTACACTTTGTATATTGCTGCAGAAGAAAACTTACTGCTTTACAAACACAAACAAGTATTATCCATCCTGTTCTGCAGAGAAAAATAATAAATTACAGTTGGTTTTCACTTTGCAATCAAACTTAAGTTGGGATTTGGAGAAAACATCCCAGTTGCAGTTTGGAGGACACACAAACAGGTCTTTCTAAAAATTATTCAGCATCTTACAGATTTCTTCTATTCTATTTCTTCTATCTCCTGTTTTGTTCGTTTCTGTAAAATAAAATCGACACTTCAAATAAAAAAAAGCATGCAAAATATACCTTTTCGCATGTTGATTTTGAAAAACATTAGAATATGACCACTTTTGTCAAGATCATGTAAGTTTTTCAAAAAATCAATGAAAACTCATCATTATGTATGGTAAGTTAGCTCAGTTGGTAATAGCATGGTGCTAATAACTCTGAGGTCATTGGTTCAATCCCCATACTGGCCAATTGAAACAGAAAGGCTTTCAGAAAATAAACTCTTCCAATAAAAAAAAAAAAAAAAACCTTTATGCATGTTGATTTTGAAAAAAAAACATTAAAATATAACCACTTTTACCAAGATCAAGTAAGTTTTTCTTACATTTTTTATATGATCAAATTAACTTTGTGTCAAAGATAATGTGAGTATTTTTCAAATGCTAACTTTATTTATTAATGAAAAAAATGCTATTCAAATTTAACAATGACCCAATATTACAGTTATATCTAATGGATGTCATTGTTAGTGGAAGGAATAGTCAGCAATCAAAAATCATGTTACTTTTTAAAGCTAACGATACCATCACTGATCACGACATGAGTAAAAAGAGCAACGCATTTTTCACAGCACTGCATGCAGAGAACAGCTCATCACTGGCATGATGCCACATCTTTTCTCTTAAGACAAATAGATCCAATAATCTAATGAAGGTGCCCATGCACCTCTTTTCTGCACTGCTTTCCTTTTTTTCCTCGCAACATGCTTTTTATCCAAATATCGTCATTGCATGTTAGTGCTGCCCTGATATGCTGTGACTGTTTCCCTCTCACACAAACACACACACACGAGCACCCCCACGCAAGCACGGCCACACACGCACGCAAGCCTTCATACAGTAGTTTTTTCTATCTTCACAATGACTTTGTATTGACTTCCATTTATTTTTTGTTCATTTCTGTAGTCTAGTCCTGATCCTTACCCTAAACCTATTCATTACCAGTGCATGCCTAACCTATCCCAAAAACAGCAATTATTCCTATGGGGCACAGGCTTTGGCCGCTATAAGAAGTAGTTAGTCCCCACAATGTAGTATGTGTTAGGAAAATGGTCCTTGCAATGTATGAACGCACACAAATGCATATTAAGGGAAAGATCTACCCTGTTGCTACAGTGCTGCAGTGCTGAGTAGCACTATAAGAAAAAGGGAGAGGGAAAGAGAGGGAGATATCTGGCAACTCAAAAAATAGACTGCAGAAGGCCAAAAACGTCAAAATCAACCAGCTTATTACTCAACAGACCATAATAAGAGTATTAGCTGAAATATTTGAAGTTATTATTAAGTGCATAAAATGAGCATCTGTTGCAGCAAATAAAAATAGACGATGCTTGTTTTTCATCCAGTAATCACTCTACCCCCACTGCTCCCATTACCCCTACCCCTGTGGCTGCTGCAAGAAGTGAGGTGTCAGCACATTTCAGACAGCTATAGGCTCACTTCATGCCTGCCTGTTGAGGTGCGGGCTCATGCCCTTTGCCAAAGGCGCCATATGGTGAGTGTTTTATTGCATTGGGAATCGAGAGGGAATAAATGTTCTGGAGGAGTAATTAAGAAATGGATTTTAACTGTAAAGTTCTTTGCAGCACAAATATCTAACTTCTCTAAATATATTCTGTGCAGGTCTTTTTTTTTCTTCCGTTCCTCCTGCTGCTTTTTAAAGCCTCCAACACCTTTTGGAAAAGATAATGAGCTCTGTCAAGAAGCAAAAAGAGACTGCTCCTTTTTGCTCCCCCAAACCCCCGGCTGCAAAAGTAAGCTTTTGCCTTCTTCTCCTCTTCATTATAATCAACAGCAGAGTGTCCCATATTTTCTGCTGCCGAGCAGAACATGCCCTCAGAGACAGTCAATATTGCAGCTTATAACCTATAACTCTAAGCTCCACCCCAGAAAGAAAAAAGTTTTCCCTTTGAAGATTCTCATCACTATGGTAATCAGCTGATCAGAGGGTGTTGTGCCAACTTCTTGTTATGCAAATATTTGATTTACATGCAAAACCTCTGGATTAAAGTTTAATTTGTTCTTTAGTTTTTGCTTGGAGTCTGACTGTCATCAATAGCTTATAGCAGAGAAGAAGTTACAGTTAGATGAGGAAGAATTACTGAGATAGTCTGATCACTAAATGTAGCAGTCACATTAGGAAAAAATAATCCTACAATGATTTGAAGTTTAAGTCTTTAAATGTATGAACATTTTTAAAGCAAACAGGTTCTCTCATCAGGTGTGAGGAAAGTTATTTTTTTGCCAGAACAGGGAAGGTGGTACAAGTCAAATGATGGAAGAAAATGTTATGGGCTTCCCTTTCCAGCATGACGAGAACTTTAAACATACAGTCACAGCTTGACAATAGAATACTTTCAAATCTGAATCTAATGGAGAATTTGTGCTAAGACTTGGAACTAATTCTCACAAATACTCTCGATCTGACTGAGCAAAAATGTTGCTTCTCTGGATGGATAAAGCTGGTAAGGGTATAGCCCCAAAGACTTGCGGAAATATCAAAACGAGATTTACGTTTTTATTATGCACTACTTTGCACTACTTTGCATCTATCACAAAATATTCCAGTTAAATTCATTGAAGTGTTTGCTTGAATCTTGAGAATCTGTGAAAAGTCTGTGAACATGCTGCAAAGCACAGTAATTTCTATTCGAATTGGTCATTTATTGAAGAAGTTGTCTGAGGAGGGCTGTAAAAGATAATTTCTCAGTCTAATTTTTTACAATAGCCAATTCAGTCCACCGCCTGTCCTATTGGGAAAAAGGCACACAGCCAACCTTCATGCACACAGTAGGCTCTTTTGAGAGCTTAGAGTTGTTTTTTTTCCCTCCTTCGCCCCCAGCTTAGGCCCGTTATCATCACTGTCAGGGCAAAGCACATTACTTTAAACTCATGCAGGAGCTGCTTGAGGCTCACTGTGTTCCTCAGTGCAAAATAAGAGGAAGAAAAGTTCAAAAGGAGTTTGGCACATCCGGCAAGATGGGACCATGTCAAATTCACTGAAGGCTGTTCCAGGCATTTGGGTCTGTTGTTGTCACAACTAATATTGTGTGGTCGCTCTATCCTTGGCTTGTGGGTTTCTCTCTACAGAAATGTGCAGCATTTGCCTTGACATGCAGTCTGTTTATTTAGAATGTCAGGGAATTGGAGACGAACTGTGAAGATGCAACAGCAGATCTTGAAGGACAGGTTTTGTGTGGGTCTCTGTGAGATAATATCTCTATCTCACACTTCAATGTCGATGTTGTGGATGAGTGTATTATTACTTATCATGACAGATAACTTACTTTGGATTTTGAAAGCAGTGTGTGATAAAAAAAAATATATACAATCATTTTGAGCAGAAAAGTATTTATTTGCTTTTTACATTTTAGCAATGAATGCATTTCATTCATAATTATCCATGTGGACTACGCAAATCAATGAGAAAAGTAAATATTTTAAATAGTTAATTTTTCTCCAATTATCTATTTTGACTTTCATTCAGGTTTCAAGAAAAACTCTAATCCTTCAGGCAGCCCTGTGGGTACATGTCTATGGACCCACTGCTACAAAGAAAATGTCACAAAGGCAGAAAGAGCAAGCTATAATTTATTTTCGTTAATCTTTTAAACAAAGTCAATGAGCATCTTATTTTCAGGATTTGATTGGACAAGTACTCATGGATCCATATTTTAGTTTACAACTTTGCCATCAACATCAACAAAAAGTCTTTGAAGAATTTTGAGTTAATATGAGTTACAAGCCAATTCATTTCCTTTTGGGATCAATAAGGTATTTTTGAATTTGACTTTGATTTAAATTAAAAATTTTAAAAAGTTAGCCTCTTAAAAAATCTGAGAAATGCTTAGTGTTACTTAACTCCTTTGATTGAATACAAACTCTGCAGGAAAGCATCTGCTTAATACATCATTTAATAAATTAGGACCTGGAACATAAACTTTGAACTACAAGATAGTGACTAAAAGTATTCATACAGTAATATTATCCTATAAAACTAAGCATTAAATTAAATAAAGGGAAACAGTACCATATTCTGGCAAACCAGGATAGACTCGATGTGAACATAGTGTTATCTAATTTCAGATGGAAGTCATTTTTAGGGAATTAAATACAATGTAATTGGTTCTATTTTTTGCACACATTTTGTACCTGCTGCCAGCTTAATTTTTTCAGCGTTTACAAGGATAGATTGAAAAATAAATATAAATACTTGTAAATACAGAGATAATATCTAATTTATTTGGACAAACTGCATTGATGTATGGAGGTCAAATGCCTGCTAAAGATATCTTAGAAGCAGAAAAGTCCATGTATGACTTCCATACAGTCACATATAAACTGCTTTATGAATATTACAAATTGTAAACTGAAAAACATTCTACGACATTATGCCCTACAAAGCCAGCATTGCCTGTATCAATGTGTCAATGTTGGATGACCCAAATCTTAAAAGAATCAACACATTCTTTTCTATGTTCCACTGAGAGAAATCATATTTCATCAATCTTTCAACCCTTTATTGACAGGATGTCCACATACATTTGTCTGACAGGCATTGGGGCATGATAAAATATTAATTTTATATTTGCTGTCTAGATGTGGGAACAAATCCCTCTCCCCTCTGGCAACAAAAGGCAAAGGTTCACACTCTACAATTATGAGCAGATAATGTTAATGGCATGCTGAATAGCAGGAAACATATTGACGGCACTGGCTAATAACCCATGTATGTACAGTGTAATGTGGGGACAAATTACAAGAAAGTCATCTTGCAATAACGGTCAAAAGAACGACCTAGTTGTCTGAGCGAACATTTTTCAGTCATCTATTCAGTGCTCAGAAAGGCAAATTTATATTCCTACTATTGAAATGTTCTTGTCTCAGAAACCCAATCCCCACTAGCTTGTTCATCGTGATATTTAAACTAGAAACTTTGAAAAGATTAAAGAATCCTGCCCCTCCATGCCTCTGCATTGAAGCAAAAAAGTGTTGTTGCATCTCAGAATATCCAAACTCAAATTTATATTTCACTGGACAAGGAAGCTGTCATTTAATTTGCAGAGTTAAAACATATGATGCCACATTAAAATGGATGAAAATTAAAATAAAAAATAAAAAAAAATAGCTAAAAAAAAGTTACCAAGAATCAATTTTCATACTTTGCATAAATCATCAAATCGACAACCTTGCACACACTCTCAGATGTGGTGTAGCGCTTACTTGCTGGTTTGGTGCACTCTATTAAGAATCTGTCTGGAAAGTATATGAATTATGAGCATATATCTTTCCAGCAACTGCAAAAATCATGCCATCAAGTGTTACTACAGCTTTGAGTATAGATGAGAATCTTACGCAGTAGGAAAATCTAATACAGTGTTCATGAAGAAGTGATTCTGCATGGTAATATTGTGACCATGGCTTTACAAAATACTGTAGGTGAGTATAGATGTATGCCAATTAATAAGGACATCATAGTTTCGTTTTCTTTATTTCAGTAATTCAGTTAAAAAAATGAAAGTTATTTTTTTTACATATTTTCATTGCACAGAGATGAAATAGTTTACAGCTAATGAAAGCCCAAAACTTAGTCTCTCAGAAAATATTTCTATTTGATAACATGAATAAAAAAACAGTTTATAGCCTCCATATTTCAGGGGAAACTGCTGATTTAACTCTTAGCAGACCTTCTTTGGTGCAGTCATCACTTCAGGGTGGACTGGCAAACCGGCCTACCAGGGATTTCCCAGGTGGGCAAGTGTGTTAGGGCCTGGTGAGCTAAGCTGTCCTCTCAAATGCCTTCTCCATCTCTCCTCCTTTCCAGTCAGGCAGATCTCAGGACAGAGTCGACCTGTAAACCCATGAACGAGCACTACAAGTCCAGTTGGCTGACAATAAAGAAGTCGTCTCATAAAGCTCGGCCTACGAAAACAAATAGCCTCATTAAAAACTCAACAGTAACTTGAGTAACCTGTCGTACCGGTGCAACATAAATTAAATCTCCCCATTTGTCTCTTGCATCAACCTGAGAGATGCAGAGTGACTCCAGCTCGTCATGTATTTTCTCCTGTCAGTCACTGACACTATAAGCAGCATTAAAAAGGTTTGCATTAACAGTAGAAGATGGAGTTGGAAAAGCAAACTGCAAAATAAAGAGATGAAGCTAAAAAGTGGAGCAATGAAATAAAGCCCTGTATTAACAAATGTAAAAAAAAATCTGAGCTGTTTGGTGGTCCTTTCTCTTGTTCTGGGGTATATCCACCAGACATTAGAGGTCAGATAAGAGTGCTTGCTGGAGCTTAAACATGGTTAAAATTGCTTATTTTTCTAACTTTAAAATGTTTTTGTTGTTTTGGCTGTCACACATTATTTTTACAGGCCTTTAACAATACTAATTTCTTGCATAGGCCATAGCTGATGATGACCCAGGTGAGGCAATAAACAATCAGATTGAATGTTTTAGTTTGCCCATTCTCTCAGAACACATTAAGGCACCTTTTTGTTATCTCTATGTGTTTTGTGACAGGACCTATGCGGCAGTGGACCTCTGCACTGAAAAAAAATGATATAGGAATCATTTCCAAGTAGAAGAATCAAAAGGTAAGACTTTTAAAAAAGAAATATTTACTCAACTACCAACAAGATTACAGAAGTTTTTCTGGTATTATTGTTTTGGAAAGAATGGTATAAAAAGACTCGCTCTGCAAAAATATTGCCTTATGACTCAGCTCAGAGGCCACTTATTTCTGTTGGTTTATAATGAAGATGTTCTATGAAAGTGGCTGATGATGATGATTTAGGGAGCCATGTCATCTGCTGGTGTTGGTCCATTGTGTTTCATCAAGCGCTGCATGCTTTCCTCTGCTGACAAGCTTAATAGAGACGCTGGTTTCATTTTCCAGCAGTACCTGACACCTGCCCACACTGCCATGACCTTGGTATCACTGTGCTTCATTGGGCAGCAAACTGCACTGCTTTAAACCCCTTAGAGAAAATGTGGGGTGTTGTAAGAGGAAGATAAAAGACACCAGTACCAAACATGTAGATGAGCTCAAGGCCACTGTTAAAGCCACCTGCTCTTCCTTATTAACACCTCAGCAGTGACAGAGGTGGATCAACTCCATTGACACAGTAACTCATGCTAAAGAAGCCCCAATAAAGTACTGGGTGCAAACATCATACAGGACGTGGATATACTTTTTGACATTTTTTAATTGAAAATGAAACTTCTGTATAAAATTAGCACAGACATTTGCAAACACTCTTTGTTTAGTAAAGTATGTAACACATGATGTTATTTCATTTCGGAATTTAAATGACAAAAAAAAGAAAATAAACATTTTCAGCATATTTTTAATAAGTACTATGAACCTGGAGTGACTGTGACTCAGCTGGAGAAGTAGTCTTTCAATCTGAAAGTTGAGGATTTGTGACGAGTTTCAGTATATGAACTTTTGTGCATGCATATTAGTTTTGCCTCGTGGATCCTCTTGTATGTGCAACTGGGTGAATGTGGCTCTAGTCTAAAGAGCTTTGAGTGATCAAAAGCACTATAGAAAAGCGCTATACTGTATTATGTTTTTCAAGGAGGAGGATGTGCAGGAGTTTTGACATGGCTCAATAGACTGTTGAGGAATTAAGACGGGATGCATATTACTGAGTTAAACTGAAATCGAACACCTTCAAATAGATAAAGTCAAAAGCATTTAATGATGAAGAGCTAATCCAAAATCAAATTTTTCTTCATCAATTGGATCAGTAAAGTGACAAAATGAGGGTCTGAGGTGACTAGATCACATTTTTAAAATAACACTTGCAGAGAATGCGGCACTTACGATGATATACGACTTCATTAATTGGTGATATGGGTGATATAAGAGGTTGACAGAATCACCATTCTGGAAGCAACACTCTCTTTTGTGATAACCTCTGCTCCCAAGGTTTTAATTCTACTTTGATGAACAGACAAGATAAATTAGCTGCATAGGTCAAAGACCACCTGCATTGAAATCAATATTGCAGTCTTCCACATAGCTACAAAGTTAAACAGAATAGAAGGAATAAAGGATTATAAACACTGAACTGAAACTCTTTCAGAAAACAAGAACCATGTAGTATCAAGGTGTAAAATTCATGATAATAAAGTAGAACCAATTTTCCACTCTATGAGTATCCTTTGTACATGCTCATTATTGGTAGAAAGGCAACATCTCTAACTTTTTCACCCTGCAAAGCCTTGCTCTATAGGCAGTCTTCTTATTATCTTATTTTAATAATTTCCATCTGTCTAATGAGGACCCAGAGGCACACTTGTTTGTATTGTTGGGTTTCATCACTTGGTTAAATGTTAATTGACTTTTTTTCCATATCACTTGTGCTGTGTTAATGTCTCACTCGAAAGATTCCCCTCAACTTAGCTTTAAGGGTCTCTGCAGGTGTCACAGCTGCATTCAAGGCGTTGGGTTGTGTGTGTGTGTGTGTGTGTGTGTGTGTGTGTGTGCTTGTTGTTGAGCCATGTTTCATCGCGTAATTAGCCGTCTGTTGGATTTGGAAGGAGGTATGAGACTGGTCCACTGATTATCATGGAAATGCAATCTCATAAGTTGTCCAAGCAGATCATAATGTTTGTCCCCCATGTAATTATTGTAACTGCATTCATCTGTCCATGAGCCCAGTGTTTGCTCCATTAGATCCTTCATGTAAAATTTAATCAATGATTGCGCCTTTGAAAACTTTTTTGTCTGTACTTCAGTTTCTCTATGTTGTTTTACCTATTGATGCATAAGTGTATGTTAATTAAAACAGCAGGAATGTGTTGCAAGTGACGGACCAAACCAATTTTACAAATAAGATAATAGTTGCTTAAAGTTAAAGTCAAATTACAAAAGCACTTTGTTGTAAATAACAGGACAAACCTGGCTTAGAAAGTACATGTGGCCCTTGAAAAATACCTACACAACAATAAGATTCAATTTATTTTATTTGTATTTTATGCTATCGCGCAAAATAATATAAAGAAGTAAAAATTAACTTTGTTGTCAACATGTTCAGTGCGATGTGCCTCTAGCATCTTTACACACACACAAAAACACAATTTTCTTCTCCATAAACGTATCTTTCAATACACCAGAGGTAAAAGAGATTATAAATTCAGTATATACCAGAGGAAGGAATGATTTATTGAAGAAACATTTTGGTGACATAGTGATATGGCTGTATTTTCAGTATTTGCAGTGCTTTTACAGAACCAAGTAGGAAGGGGCCCCAAGCGCCAGCACATTTGGTACTAAAATGGAAAAAAGCACCAATACCAGCTGTTCAGTTTGAAGATGCTGGTTGTTTGAAGCTTATGACAGTAAAAACAATTCTACAATCTACTGAATACTCTAGGTTTACACACTAAATAAAATTTCACTCGATTTTCACACACTTTTTCAGCGATATGGCTTAGTTGATAATCAAATGATGGCAGTTTATTAAAGTTTGTCTTTTTGTTTATCCAAGAACATTTAATACATTTTATGTCCCATAGTGTGGGTGTAACACAGCCATTTTTAACGGGTCCAAAACCTCTAGCTTTGAAAAAATTGTCCCCACTGATTGAATAGTGGTCACTGTGTGCTGACTCAGCAAATTTAATTTGGTTTTCATAAGCGAGCATGGCAGTTTTATGAGAACGTCCTTAAATGAACTATGTTTCATTGTAATAAGTATTCTTCCTTAAGGGGTAGCGATCAGTTAGTCTGAAGGCTTGTGAACACTGACATAAAATTTAACATGTATTAGCAAGCTTTCTTTATGCCCTGCAACTCTGCATTTATGAGTGATTTTTGTTAGCTGGGGTCACAGCCAGGGCACAAGCAAGGCTTTAGAATAAATCTTCCATTACGAAGCCATTAATTTTTTGAGGAACTAGCTGAACCTAATGTTTGCTGTTTATTAAAGCAAAGGGATAAAAAGTGTATAAGAGATGATCTCTAACATTTGTGAGATGCTATTTATAGAATTCCAGAAGAAACATGTTTTCAAATAATAACCAGTTTGATTGCATATTCGTTTTATGCTGAATCAAGTGTAGAAACCCATTAACGTGTTACCTCGTCAACTTAGCAATTAATGGTAATAATCTGGAATCCTGTGGAAAGGAAGACAGACCACTTCAGTATGTGCAATAATGATACAGACTAGGAGAAACTGACAAGAGCACTGACAGGAAGGGAGAAGAGTTTTGATGGAAGAGTAGCTGTGAGCACTGCCTAAGTCACGCTCTGGGCTATGAGGCTCAGGCAGCAGAGTGGCAGCGGTTGGTAATTACCTCAGTATTAGCATCTTGTGTGTTGTGTCGTTTGTTTCACTGCACATCTGTCCTGAATGTGGAGTTGGTAAAGCATTACCTCCATCTCCTCTCCTCTTTTCTGTCATTGTTTTACAACACTTTAAAACTTTACAGCTTCTCTTTTTGTATGAGATTCTTACTCTGACCGGAAATGTGTTTCATGCTCCGTTCTCAGTACAAGCAGGGAAATTACTGTTGCCATCCCTCTAAGACTAGCTGTTAGCTCCAACTTCCAAGATTATTTAACCTGGATTTATGCATCACACATTTTTTTACTTGCTTACTTGCTCTCAAATTAGAAACATTAAATCAAAGCATATGTTACCAAAGACATGGTAGGAATATTAATCCAGGTAGAATGGGTTTCACATTCACCAATGGCTACTTAAACAGACAAAACACAAAGTGTCAAGTTAGCACTCAATACACAGACACTCCAAGCAGTAAAAACAACCCACTCTCAGTCTATCAGCAGCACTAAGCTCTAAATGTAGCATTGTTGGTCCTCCTCTTAAGCTGAGGAATGTGTCAGAGTCAGAGTGAGGGCAGGTGGAAGTAGAGAGAGAGGACTGAGACGCACTTGTGAAGGTCTGAACAATAACTTCTCTTATTACCTGTCATAACTCATCCTTGTCCAATTTTGATCTGTAGCTTCCATCTACTGATTTATCAGTCAGACATCTCCTACAAGGGAATAAGAGATTTTATTTGAGCTTCACTGAGGTAAGTTGGTTTAATTGGTAGAATTGATTGGCTGAACTGCAGATGGCGAGGTCATTTAAAATGCTCAGTGTTTGATTTATTTATCTACTTATGAATTTGTGATATTAGAATTTATATTTAAATAACTTTCTGCAGTCTACTAGCTCCCCAATGTTTGGAGTTTATTCTTATGCTATGAGACCATCATCATTCATGTTCTTTGGTTTTGGTCAACTTAAAATACATAAATGTGAGATTACAACAAAACATAGAAAAGCATAACATCAATTTGTAAAGTGGCAAATGCTGTCACTTGGATAACAAATGTTCAGTTTTTCTATCCGGATAAAAAAGAAGGCATTATGAGAAGAAATATTTATTCTCTGCTTAACGCTCAGAAATGAGTTATATTTTTCTTAATTAAAAAGCAGTGTTTTGTAAGTGCTTACATAATTTCTTAACCACATTCCCAAAGCCTGTTTTATTAAATATATTCAGATGCTAATATGAACATGAAGTCCAGTAGATAGAAGTAATTTATTACTTTTATGACAAGTTGCAGTTGTCTATAGCTGGGAGTGATCAAAGAGAGAAAAATGTTTTGCTTTATAAATACTTTAATTAACAGAAAGTCTCAGAATTTCATCAGAATTGTAAGGATCCTGGTGTGTAGATGTTTTTTGTGTGCATATGGGATCTTTCCTTGAACAGAAGGGAAGATCCTTTTGTTCAAGAACAGAAGATCTCTGCTGGAGGGCATGTCTATCTTGCTGCAGACTCCAAACCTGTCTGCAATTATCTCATTGTGTTCTGTGGATTTAAGGAGCTGTGATGCGGCCTGTCTTCTGCCTGATGATCAGCCTTACTGGATGGAGTAAATCCCATGTGTTCTTGCTCCTTGAGTATCTTTCCTTTTCTTTCTTTATAAAGAGTTAACTTGCTTCCTGTTACTTGGCTCCAGGTAATTTTGGGTGCTCTCTCTGTCTCCCATATTAAAGTTCCCTTGTTGATTTTCACACCATCCCAGAACCTTCCTACACCCTCTGTCAAGATCTCCTCTCTCCTCCAACATTAGCTCTTTACTCAGGAACCATTCTCTCTGGTTCAAATTCATCTAAGTTCATCTCCATTTTTTCTAACAACTTTTCTGTTTCTCCAGCTGAACTCAGATACCAAAGTCTCCTATTTTGCACACTATTTGTTGTAGTAAGTAAACAGCTTTGCTTATTCATTCTGAGTACTGTTTATGATTCTGCATGTGGGTCAGGAAGTTACCCTGAAAGATGACGAAAATATTGCTAAACTGTCTCTGCATATTGTAAATGCCGTATCCATTTAGTCAATTTATATGAACATGTTTGAAGGTAAAATTGTATCAATTTTGTAAAATGTATGCAAGGCCCATATAATGCACTTTACTAACATTAAATTCTACGAGGGCACAAAAAAAAACTTGATTTGTTGCATGCAATTAATTTAACTTCAGAAATATAAAAAGAGTGTTTGGTTTCTTTTGTGGCCTGCCTGATCAGGCAGAGATTCCTCAGTGAGTCTCAGCCACTTTGTATAAGACAGATTAATCTCTTTATTACAGAGTTCATGTATTTATTATTCCCATAATGTAAATACAATAAAAAATACCCTTTACTGTCCCACAATTGGAAAATCACAGCAGCAAGTTAAGGTCAGTGGGAAAATGCTTATTTGTGCAACAATGAAAAAAAAAAAAATTTAAAAAGAATAAGAGGTTGTTCACTAGGGCTCAATTTACAACATAAAAGTAGTACTGTGCCAATATTAAAATAGTATGCTCAGATTAAAAGTAATGTGTAGCTAAATTGATTGATTTAGAGAAGAAAAATGGTCAAGACACACATGGAAATATCTGTGAAGAAAAACAATAGATTTTTTTTTTACAAGTGAAAAAAAGAAAAAAACATGCAGGATCTTTAAGATTACTTTCTGGATGAAAAATGATTTATTACAGATGGAAATTGCTGCAAAAAATATTAGGCAAAAGAGAATGCATTATTCCGTCTATGACCTCCCCAGCCCAGTTTTAGTAAACCCAGTAGAGTGTTCTCATCTCCTCCACCAAAATTACCACCATCTTTCAGCGGACAGTTTTTTGTAATCTGTGTAATTTAAACAGTTACAGACTTTCAGCTACGTTTGCATAATGCAGTGCTTAAATGCTTAAGAATTGCGTTGGTAAGGAGTCCTCAGTTTCGTGGCAAGTGTATTTTAGAAGCAGATTTGTCTTTCCATTTAATGTAACAATTAGAAGATGTGCCACACACAAGTCTGACACATTTATATGCTATCAATAGATTCATAAATTTGCCAGTGAGTCTTTGTCAGGCTTCTCCTTAACCTGATAAATGCTGAGAAGTGAATGTCTGCTGGAATAGTGACACACTAAATATATGCTACAGACTTGGTTCCAGGGACTGGAAGAAAGTGGTTTCATAGAAATTCATGAAAGGAACACCCCTTAGCAACATTGTTACACAAGGTGCAAGCATGTAATGCATGAAAATTGTGTATCAGCACCATGGAAATCAAAAAGGTTGTGGTGACCTTTCATTGTTGCTGTTGCCATGGAGCAAGCACATACTTCAACACAATGAATGCAAACACCACACTGTAAGTTGTAAGAGGCCATGGCCACTTAATGCTTTTTGTGTGAGCTCAAGACGGAACTGAGCAAAAGCTAAGCTGGCTTTTCGAGAAACGTGGCTTATCAAATGTTTCTTACGGAGTAAATAATACATCAATCAGACATAACATTAAAATCATTGTCAGGTGAAAGCAGTGATTTATGCTGTGACAGCATATCTATCAAAAAACTGTTTTATATCCATATTTGTTTAGTCTTTTAAGTTATTTTTTACTTTGTATATGGCAGTGCTTTTAATGGATATACTGTAGGTCTACACAAATACAGCCACTAGGTTAAAATATCACCCTTAAATGTATGGATTCCTTAATGATCGACTGTCATAATTTCTAAGTGTGATTGGATATTTAAAGTGTGGTAGACATCTATTGTATGTATTGCTTTTAATCCTCCTTGGTTATGTTTGTTGTTCATCATATTTGTAAAAGATTTGTCATAAAAAACTACTACTTTGCCACCTCCTTTGAATTCCTGTAGGTGTATTCCTGTAAAGTGTGGTTAGATTTAAGCTGTCCCACCTTATAAATTTCTGGGAAGTTGTTAGAAGGGTTAGCTGATTGACCCATTAACATGAGACAAGAAAGACTGACTGACATTTTTTCTTTCCACACTTTTGATAGTCTAAGTAGGTTCTTGTGCATTCTAGAGTCCCATTTGCTTTTGCATTTGCAGCGATTTTCACTACTGTCATTGGATAAAAAGGAATTTGTTCAAAGCAAAGAATGATTTTGTCTAATACAGGGGTGAATAGAGGAGAAAAGAAATCCTGGCTGCACTGCAGATAGTTTGCCCTCTCCAGCCCTTGATAACCTTCCAGCTTCCTCTCTCTGCCTCCCCAGCCGAACACCGTCACCCACCCACTCCTTCCCACCACCTTCCCCCCTAACCCACCAATCCCTGGGGCTAGCATTTGTGAATTCATCACTGCCCTCACAACCACGCTCAGCTGTCACATCGCATCTCACACACACAGACAGTCAATGGTAACGCTGTTAAAGCTTTTCATACTCCACACACCCAATTTCTACCTCTCACTATAAGCCACAAGTAATGCTGGGCCATTTGTTCTGTTTTTTCATTAGATAGCTGTTTCTCTGCTTTTTGGTTAATATTATGGATTTATTTTGAGGAAAGAAAAATTCTTTGATAGAATTAATGGTTGGTATGACACCTTATGTTAAAATCAACATTATTATACACTTTTTTATGGTTGTAAAGACATAAATAATTCTGGGATGATCTTTCAAAGGGATTTCTTTAAATAATCATTCTTAAAGAATGATCATTTAAGGGTCACTCTTAATTCATGCTCTTAAGTATTTGCCTTCATGCTTTAGATAATGAAGGGAAATATAGCCAGTGTGTTTAACTTAGAAGTACTACCCTTTTAGATGAATAGTAAGAAAATAATTATAGCAGTATGAGCCTTGGAAAGTGATAATCAAATCCCAAACAGAAATGAGTTTTAAAAGATTCACAGCTTTTTAACATCATATTGACAGCTATTAAAATTCTTAAAAGTCAGCTTTAAACTTAAATATAAGTTCCTGTATAGTTAGAAACCATTGGAATTGAATGCAAAATTAGCTCTACAGAGCTGTAAGAACACAAATATAGACAGAGACTCATGATCGTCCATCATCACAAAATGGACCCCCTGTAGTCTGTAATAATACACCACAGTTGATATTTTACAGTTCATTGCTCAGTGTGACACTCATGGTAGCAGTCACCAGAAGAGTACAACCCCAACAAAAAAGCATTTACTGCTGAAAGATCTGTGTCTAATGTATATTGAATATTTAAAGTAGAAAAAATGACCAAGTTCTTTTGTAGAATGAACCCCTCATATTCATGTTTTCTTTTAACTGTTACTGAGTCAGTGAGTTGAATCCTTTTCCCTGTGCTGTCACCATATTGTGTCTTTTGATCCTGCTTTGGGATGAAAAGGATTAGAATATAATGAAAACCTAATGTTGCGCTAATCCATCATTCTTTTGTGCACTCCAAAGATCAATAGTCTAACTGTTTGATAACAAAATGTTCTATTTTGTACTTGTTAGTGATAAAATAGGACATAAATATAAAAAGGGGGTGAGAACATCAAAACCATCTAATGGTAAACCTTGGGGATCAGCCTTTTTATGAAAGTAGGGCACACAACAGAAGAATGGGCTTAGCTAGAGGGAAGAAAGTGTTTCAGGAAGCTGGTCAGATGCATTGTAGAGAGTGCAGTGTGAGGACAGGGGGTCTAGTGGGATGAGGGAGAGCTAGTGAAAAGAGAACAAAAGAAATATAAAAGTGAGAGAATGATTGGAAGCCCATATTTTATTTACAAATACCATAAAACTGGGTAAAGAAAAATATACTGTTTTACTTTAAAAAAAAATAAACAAAAAAACCCTCAGTATAATAACTGCCAATCAACAAAAAAGTAATAGCACACATCAGAAGGCATCAATTAAGTAAACTATCAAACTATCCGATTATTAAATCTGTATGAGAACACTGTTTTTCTTCTTCATTTGTCATTCAGGATAATGGTTGAGTTAGTTCTGTTAATTCTGTAAGATCATGTTTTGTGTTGGTTCAGACTTTTAACCCTGCATGTCGAATTATATCTAGCCTGAAGTAAAGTGGTGTGATGGATATATTTCAGAAACCTTGACATTTGATTACACCCTGAGTAAGGAAATCTAAAAAGCTTTTGAATACAGTGAACTTTTGTTGCAGTAGTAGCATTACCTCAACATACAAGCTTTAGAAAATGTGTTACTTACATTGGGGGTCATGTCAGGATTTGTTTTCAGCAAAACAAATGTGGCACAGTTGTTGATATCTCTGCCTTTAGTATTTTGGAACACATTATCTGCCAATACTTAATCTTCTATGCCATTTTACAAAGTTGGGAAGTTCAAAGAAAGGGATCTTTGAGTATTCCTCCAAGCACATTTATGTTGCTCTGAAATATAGATGCATGATGCCTAGCTCTCTTACCAGGTTCCAGTTGGTTTAAAAGATTTTTTTTTATTGCACTTGCTGCAGGTATGAAAAAAAAATAAGGCAAGTAGCTTTTTTCATTTCCCTAGTAATGAAAATCAGCAAGCCCTACTTGAATAACATGTTTGGTTGTCCTTTCAATTTTCAAGGTTGTTTGAAATTAATTGGCCTCTGTGGCACAATCTTACAATTACACTGAATAAGGAAAAGTGGAAGATAAATAATAATAAAAAAAAAAATTCTGTTATTTCTTTTATTTTTATTTTTTTTAATTATTATTGTTATGGGTGCCAGTAATTGTTTTAAAATGTTACGGCTAAGACCAGTATATTTCATAGGAAATCATTAAATTATTAGAACTTATTGAAATATATCATTTAAACTAGCAGAAAGAGCTTTTATTTTGAAACAGGATAGGAATTGTGAAGTGTCTTGCTTGGGATTTTTATTTGTCTAGTTTATTTCTGTATTCTGTTATTCCTCTGTTCGGTTCTATGCTGTGTCTGGTTCAGCTGCTACTCTCTGTGCTTTACTTATTAAAAGGTCTGTAATGAAGACCAACATCAACATCTCTATTGCTCAGAGTATTCAGTTATTTCAGCAAATGGCATTTTTTGGAGTCTGCATGATCCAGTTAATGAATAATCAATAGTTAAATTAGTTGACGATTATTTCAATAATTCATTCATTACGATTAATCTGATTAATTGTTTCAGCAAAAAATGCCAAAGGGAAGTTCTTCCTTTACGCCATAAAAATAATTTCTTTGAACAGCAAAAGAACCTGGAAGTCAACACTACAGGTCAGTAAGGATGCAGAGACTTCAAGCACACACTTCAGGATGGAGTCTGTCAAATCAATAACACCTCCATGTGCATCTCTTCCAAGCCAGCTAGTGACAGCAAGAAAGGGCTTTTTTCCCCCACAAACTTTTCTTTAAGTATTAAGGAACAAAGTAGTTGACCCTTAAGAGCCCTGTCAATAAACTTGGTCAGAACTTTTAGCAGCAGTGAACAAAAGTCAAATTCATGACCAAAGAACATTTTTATATAACCAAATATAAACTCTTCAAACTTCTCACTCCAGTGCTGAAAGTGAGTGTCAATTAAAATATTTAAAAACAAGACAGTATTTTTTTTTTCTACATCAGGAGTTAAGATGGAGTCTGAAGAGAAGTACAGGTAGTGTTTTTATAATAAGCAGAGACAAAACAGAAGAATGTGAAGTGCATTGCAATAATTTATCTGCCAGACCTATAATATATATATATATTTTGTACTTAATTCAAGTCAGAATTACACTTACTCCTACACAGGTAGACTTTATTGGTTCAGATTAATACAGTATTTTGGAGATAATGTCACGCAAAGCAATGTTTGAAGAGTTGTCACTGTGAATAACCGCCAGGATGCATCGAACCAGTGGACCGTCGCCAATGTCGTCTCCTCTCGTGCTGAAATTCATTTTTGCTGACAGCCTTTCTCCCAAAAAAAACCCCTTTATCACCCGTTCTCCTGGATGTATTTTTGTCCCATGTCAAAGCGAGGTCTCTCTCGCTCAATCACAAGGATTCAACCCTCCAGATACAGACACAGGTTTTCAGGTGTCATCAAAGTATGCTTTTATTGGATGCCCCAAAGAAAAGAATAAAAATAAAAAAAGTTAGGGTTGACCAAAAATAGAATACAATAACACATTGTCAGTCAACTTTAGTGAGTGACGGACTGAACTTGTTATTGAAGTGTGCAGAGTTGACAAATAAAAAAAGAGAGGGAAACACAGTAGTCACTTCTTCAATTTCACGCAAGACTGGCTTGCATCATTGCAGTATATCCCTATAATAAAGAATGTTTGCTTTGTGAATAGTGATCACCTTTTCTCGCTTGTGTCACATGGCCACTTCAAGGATTATACACACACACAGACACCCCCTCACACACATGTTTGACCCCTGACCTTAACTTAACCCCACAATTTAATTACTGACGAGCCAAAATACTTCAGTTTTCCATCTAAAGATTGTTTGATAAATATCACAGTAATAGTTCATAATGTAGTGATTTCTTCTGTATTTGCTTTTTTGTTAAACTTACAAAAATATTTTGTCACTACTTAAGCTTCAAACAAATTGTAATATCAGACAATGTTAACTTGAGTAACTATATAAATAATAATTTAGGATTTCATTTATTTATTTATTAAAATGGAAAAAACATATCCCAATCATCATGTGATCATGTGAAAAAGTAAGTGCTCCCTAATAACTGGTTGGGGCACCCTTAGTGGGAACAACAGTCGTCAAGTGTCTGAAATGAAAGGCAATTAGCCTTTTACCTTCTATATGAATTTTGGCTTACTGTTCTTGTTGAAGGAGTTGAAGTAAAGCCACACACTCAAGGACACCTGTCAAACCACCAAGCAGGTTGCCCAACATGGCTGCACATCTATGAAGGTGATCCATATTAGGTTGACATTGTGGACAAATACACACACACAGAGCACACACACCTCCACAATGTCGGGAGCTTCTCTACTAACTGATTACCCTAACTCACTTATTTACGTGTTCACTTATGCCAGCAAGAAAAATGCTCTGCATCAGCATTAGGCTGCTGTGCTGTGTTTGCCATTAGGCCTGTGATTGCATTATGGGACATAAGCATGATTGATGCACATGGAAGAAAGTGGTGATGCTGCAGAGAGAGGATGCTGCACCACCACACATATATCGCTTCATTTGCAGGATGATAAATTTTGATCACTGCTTAAATGCTAAAGGAGGGACTGTTGATTTTAGTATTTTGTTGACCTATGCAAAAGTAGTCACACCCTTCAAACTTTTTGAGATTTCATCATTTTAAAGCCAAAAACTTTAATGTATTTTTGCAGGATTTTATCAATCAACACAAAGAAGTGCACGTTTATGAAGTGAAAGGAAAATTTTGCATGGCTTTTAATTTTTAAAAATAAAAACCAGTGAGAGTTGTGTAATGTATCACATTAATACATTGCTGAACTTTCACTGCAGTAAAAACTGTAAGCCTTTTGGGGCATGTCTATCAGCTTTGCACATCTAGAGACTAAATCTTACATAATTATTTGCAAATTTGCAGAAGCTCAGTCAGACTGGATGAGCAAAGCAAGTTAACATCAATTTCAAGATCTTACCCATCCAAAGTTAACATGAGCCTCTTGGCTGCCTTTTTTTTTATTAACAGTCTTGTTACCAGATAGGTCATTTTAAGGAGAAAAAAAAATATCCTGCTAATTTTGCAGTAGTACTCCACTTTTGGATGATTGCCTACAAAGTAAATTACAGCCAAAGTAAATTGAAAGTCAGGATTTTTTCTTAATCAACTGCTTTAAACTTCTCCACAGCATTGTCCTCATTGACCTCTCTGTTGGGTATCTTGGTCCTCACGATGCTGTTTGTTCACATCATGAAAGAAACCTCTAAGGCTTTTGCTGAACAGCTGGATTTATACTGAGATTACATTTAAGCACAGGTGAACTCCATTTGTCAGGGCAACCAGCTAGAGGCAGTTGGTTGCCCTGGATTTTATTTATGGGTTTCATGTTACCTTTATTTGTAATGTGACAAAACATGAGCAAAAAAATCAAGAAGTATAAATACTGTACAAATGCTATAAATATTTCAGTCTTTATTGTTATCTACAATCTTGCTTCTTTCCTCTCAAATGTATTCACAAAATTAAAGCAAAAACATTAACAGTTAATTATTAAGTATTATTGATTTGTACACGCTTTGCTTTTGCTCATAAAAATTATTTCATTGGCTTATTCTGAGGATTTCTGGGGAAAGGTAAAAAAATGTTTTATGAGAACAACAAAAGAGGCTACCAAAGATGACTGCTTTACCTGAGGTGATGCAATGACGCCTACGGATGGCACTGCACTATAAAAACTAGAATGTTCTTTGTCCTAACAATCCCTTTGTAAATTATTATTTCATTGCCTTATCGTCTGACTGAGGAGTTATTTAACATCATAATATGGCATTTGCCCTTTACATTAGCCAGAGATGCTGAGTCACAGCAGTATTACACATTATTATGGCCCAAGTTCACACCTAAGGACAGGGTCTGATGAGTTATGTCCATAACAAATGACTTCGTTATGGTCTTCTTGCCATCTGCATTTTCATTTCTTTGACTGGATTTCCTTTCATATTGGACTGATTAAATCAGATGTCTGCCTGATGCTATGTGTTGTTTTTGTTTTTTTTATCATAGCGTTGTCACATCCACTCACCATTGACATTAACTCTCAGGAGACCTCTACTGCTCTTACATCTACTGAAAAAAAATTAGACAAATTATTCAGTAAATGTCCACAATACCATGCTTTATTTCCCTTCTTGTCACTGCCTTCTTGTACTACTCCACTACTTTTTGTATGCTGGCAACCTCTAGTTGGTAAGAAATGATGCACAAACTTTAAAAAATGAGTGACAACTGAATGTTTTCTTTGCTTGCAGGAATACAGTGAAAACACATAGTTTCTCTGCAGGCCAAACCGAAACAATAGCTTTCAAATCTCTACAGATTTCTGTCAGTGCAGTGAAATCTGGGAGTGGCAGCTGCTTCTTTATGGTCATCTGCCAGTCAGAGGCCAGGTGGTTTGATCCCTAACTCTACCTTGTGTTCAATTGTTCTTGAGCAAGACAGCAAAAAAAGTTCTCATCAATATGCTCACTGGTTCTGCATTTTCTTGGTGGAAAAATTGTAGCATTTATAAGATGCAAACTTTTAAAACCAATATAAGTTTGACTGTTCAATGCACTGCTGAGTAAAAGTTGGACCTTGAAAATATTAGAATAAGCTTGTGCAGAGAAATCCAATGTGTCTATCAATAATTCATGGGCACACACTGAAAGAAAGGGGGATTGTCAGCTAATAGATTTTCGTTTTTACTTAGTAAAACACAGATAGTAATTTCTGCAGATGATGGAACAAGTTTCTTTTTCAATTTGTATTTGTTAGCAATCTTCCCCACTCATCCTGATTAAACATCTTTCTAATAGCACTGTTTCAGTTCCACTAAAGATCAGGGCCTTCAGTGTCTTCCCGAATGACAGCTACTTTGGGAAATGCACCCCATATGCAGACATGCACCTATCATATTGTATTTCCTGCAAGCCGATGATGGCTGGCACTTCTGTTGACAAGCGTAGATTCAATGTCTCCTAAGCCCAGGCTCTGACAAGATCCTGAAGATACTGTGTCTTAAATAATCCCTCAGAGAAAGGTTGTGGGATAGCTAAGGAGAGGTGGGCATACTCATAAAGAATAGCTTGCTAGCAGAAGAGACTTTTCATTGTCTTGAGGGTCCACACTGAAAGATGCAACACTGAAGTAAAGTGACTAACGAAACTACAAGGATCTTGATCATTATTCAGCTGCATTCTGTCAATAACAATGTTTTCACATACTGTTCAAGAAGGGAACTCTGAACTCTATCTTTATGATCACTGAACTAAAATATCCTTCATACTTTAGAATTTGCTCATTAATCAGAGCTGAATGTTTGCAATAGCCAGTACAATGAAGTGAAAGCCAAAATTTTTTCCTTCTTTCTGCACTGGAACTTAAGCTTTGCTTTATGCCACAATGCCTGTCATATGAGCTGAGTGGCATTCAATAACATATCACAGAACACTGACTTTCCCAAAAAGCGTGGCTCTTCAACTCTGCCTTTTTTCATTTAACTCCAATATGACCATGTTTATCTTACAGTGGATATAACAAGTCTACACATTCCTGTTACAAAGTCACATTTTCGTTATGTAAAAATGAAAGCATTGCAAATATTTTCCAAAGAGCTTCCAATATTATTATCTTGATCAATTTAACTAAAAAACAAATCTGTTAGATGGAGAGATGCAAGAAATAAACTTGGATAAATCTTCAGCAATGTTTTATTCATTCATAGGTCATTCACAACAGGATAAAATACAGAAGAATGACATAGAGATGGAAAAAGTTGAAAATGATTTGTCAGATTTTGTTTTCTTTGTTCCGTCACAGACATGCAGCATTTTAACAAGTTTGTAAAAAAAGAAAATTGTGTCCATTTCATGATTTATTAAATGAATATGAAGGAGCAAAAGAGTCAGCTAGTCATTTTTGAAGGCAAACGCTTTTCTTTATCAAAAATCTTCCAGACAAATATTGTGATACTATCTATCCATAGCCTCTAGGTCTTTGAAACTGCTTTGTTGCCATCAGGCAACTGAGCTCATCTTGTTTTATACAGCACAATACCCATCATCATCATCACTAGAAAGGCAATGACTAAAATAAACAACCATATTTTGTTCTCCACAGGCCCATCTCTCAGGCTGCTTCACTAACAGATGTCCAGGGATTACCCCATCCCTTTGGAAAGAGACAGGTTCTGTTAGTCTTCAGCAGTCTTTTTTAGTCACTCTGATCAAATAATCAAATATTTTCGGAAAGGAAATGCAAAATTAGTAAGCTGTGCAAAGCTTCCATTATTCTTTTTGTCAGAAGTTGATAGTTCATAGACACCAAGCCTCACAACAGCCAATGAACAGTAGATTCTCTAATGATTTCTTTTCTTGGGTCACAAACATTGTATCTCAGTCAAACAATATCTCACCAAATTGACAATAATTGACAATCCAACAAAACATTAGAAGTATGACAGTTAAGCCAGAGGCAAGAACTTTCAAAGTTTTTTCGAAATTCATATTGTTGTGGTGCTGTGAGTAAATTCTGGATTAGCTTAGCCAGACAAGCAGTCAGGGTTGATAGCAACCACATCCACCTCCATCACGGGGAACACATGGTCACCTCTGGGATGTATTCTCAGCCCCTTACATTTCACCCGTCAAAAACATGACTGCACACTAACACACAAGAGCAACTTCTTTGTCAAGTTTGTGACCTTCTGCCCTTCGGAGGAGAAGGAGGAGCTGTTAGGCAAGAACCAGCAGACTGAAAAGAGACATTCAAAAGAGGTCTGGCTGATCAAGAAAGTTCTCGTGAAAGCAGATGCTAGTTTCCAAAAACCCCAAAATATCTTTGCGGGACCTGTAGGTGAATCTATTACAGTAAAGATGAAAGTGGATTCCACTGCAATCAGCATGATACTACACAATTTTTAGCTTCTATTGGATTTTGCCACAGATGAAACCTTGACCTGCTGTTAATGAACAACGTAAGAACCAGACTAATGCTTGACAGGGAGAATGGAAAGAAAGTCCAGGGCTTCTCTAATAATGATTTTTTTTTTTTTGAAAAGATGATTCTAAAATTGAACTAATTGAGCACCAGAGGACATATTTAGCATGAACCAAATACAGGATTCCAAAAGAATAACCTCACACTAACTGAAGCATAGAGCTGGAGGGATGCTTTAGTGCAGCAGCCAGCTCATCATCACCTATTCACCATGAATTCTACCAGAGATCAGCGAGGTTCAAGAAAAATGGATCACATTTAACAAAAAAGATGTAATATGATAATGCAGCATGTCAATGACCACATGATGTAGGGTTACCACATCCTTTTAACAAGATACATCCTAAAAGTGAATTGGGGCAAAACTTTTCTAACACTGATGTCAGAGAGGAAGCATCTTTTTTGGTTATTTTAACCAAAGAAGGGCTAACAATTAGTAATTGTTGTTACCCCAAGATAAAGAATAGTGACCATAAACCTGAAAGAAAAAGGCACTATACAAACTTAGGATGGTCATAAAATTTAGGTTCGCCAGAAGGAGGTGCTTATTGTTATGAGGAAGGTGTCATTGTTTAACACCCTAGCCCTAACCCTTTTTTTTTTTTACTGTGCGTTGTGACAGTAAGCTCGTAGAGAGAGAAATAAATGCATATACCTGACACATTTCAGTCAGCACTGAAAAGAAAGAATTTACAATGTACAAATGATTTTACTTGTACATTTCCAAAAGTAATTTAGATCAGGGTTGTCTTGATTTACTCTACCCTAATCAGCTGGGCAAGAGCCAGCAAAGATATTGCAGTCTAACAAACAAAGGCTCAGTGTTTAAAGTCAGCATTAATTGCAGCTCCTGACCTGTATCTGCATTATTGCATGCACTGCATAAAATAATGATTCACATAAAAAAAAAATGCCACCCTCGCATCAATTGAGTGGGTGGCAGTGTGTGCTTAGCGTTCAAAACTAATAGCTTTGTTAATCTTCATGTCTTGTTTTCTGAAGCTCTGGTTGCCCTTAATAGGTGATACAAGAGACGTTCTTTGTGTTTTATTGTCTCTGTTTTCCCTCTTTCTTTGTTTTAAAAGCTGTTCTGCCTGTCAATTATTATAGTCCCACTACGAATCTGTACCATCTGGCATCTGACGTATGGATATAAATTAGAGCTACAGAGACATTAGGCTCTAAAAGTTAACTCTTTCTACAAAGGGAAACCATTGCTATCAGTTTGGTTCAAGGACCATAGATATTGTTCATTGCTCTACACAGAAAAATTACACAGACGTTAGAAATTTGACTTTTACGTGCTTTCCATTATGTTATTCCAAACCATTTTCTTCAGTTAAAAATTAATCTGTTCTAAAAAAAAAAAAAAATATGGATATTTGAATACACACACAAAAACAGTTGGGTTTTATTATGTGTGTGCTCTACAAACCAAGAAACAACATGATGCTGAGGTTGGCTTTTACACAGAACGTTGAATCAGCTCTTTAAAATTTATAGGACCGGTATTTAGATTGAGTATTCCGGCACTATATACAGATGCCTTAAAATAGTGTGTTAATAATTTTTTGTTTCTTTTCTTTCATTAGTAATAAAGTAAAAAATTAAGAGTTTTTGCACTTTGACATGTGAACCAGACCATTCAAAGACCCAGTCTAAAACTTTGATCTTATGCTAATATATTTTTTAGGAATGTTACAATGATTTTTGTTACGTGTGAGTTCCCTTGCACAATATCTCAAAAACTAGAACCCATATTCAATCCATAAAATCAGTTTTGAGGGTTTTTATTCTGGGTAAGTAATTATTTTTTCAGTTTACAAATTTTTTTTATTGTGACCTAAAACTACAAAAAACATTTACCTGGCAGAGCTAAGAAATAAATTGTGCAGCCTCTCATTATTATAAGAAACTATCACATTATGCAAATTAGTTTTTTTCCTATCTCGCTATAACGACAAAGCTTGTCGTTTTAGTGGGAAATATATTTTAGGCAGTGGCAACTGGGGTTTTCTCCAGGGAGGGCTATAACTCCAAAATAGACATACATCAAATATGTAAAAAAATAAATTATGACAATTCAAAGCTAAAAACACAAATAAATTTCAAAGTAAATTCACCATAGTGTTTTGAGTTCAGATTTATTGTTCTTTTTTTATGTACAAAAATAGGCAATAAAGTACGGAAAACCTGTTATTTTTATTTAGTTCAGTCAGAAATACATTGTTGGGCCTCAAGGAAACAATATGTGGTCACTTCCACCTGCATGCCTTCTTCAGAAACTGTTTAGCTGAAATTTTCTGCTAACTGATTATTAGTTTAATTGCCTAAACTTTAAGAGAAAGATGCAGTTTAATGGAACATTGTTTTTTAACTACTAAAAATGGCATACTGTAAATCTGCAGGCACAATTTAGTGATTTTTGATTAAATAGACTCATACATTACAAAACTCCCTCCCCCCACTGAAACCGCAGTGTGTCATTTCCACTGTGTTGTATAGATTAAATCAATGATAATGAGTGCTGATTAAACTTAAGAGGGGCTGATGAGCAGATTTTCTGATGAGCACAATCAGTCAAGGCATGCTGGCACGCTGCAAGAGTTATTTCGCCGTGGAAAATGTAAATCTGTATACCAGATCTTCTCAAAAATCCCTTGAACTGAGTCACGATCTTATCACAGTAGGAGGAGGATCCAACAGGTCTGCTTCATAAACTATTTCATGCCACTGAAGCCTCTGAGCAGCACTAGCACGAGAGGCTGGTGAAGTGACTTCCCCACAGATACAACAACTGAGACAGACAGAGCAAGGGTTCAAACTAGCAACTCACTGGTTATGTTTAACTTGGCCCACATTGTTGATTTTTTTATGAAGTTGTCGATGGGCATCATCGACCATGTATGTTCCACATATCTAAGTGGCATGCATTTATGTACCAAAAGGAGAATATGAAGATCATGAAGACCCTTATAAAGCTAATTAACAGTCTGCAGTAAAGCAGACTGTAAGAGAAAGCTGCCTCCTTAAACACTCAGACCAATAGTGACAATAGTGACACAACAGATACCCAAAATCTTTCTTCAAGTGTTGGTGCACTGACAGAAGGATGAGTGTCAATCCAATGAACACAAATTCTTCTGGATCAGTTTTACTGATGCAGTGGTCCTTGGCTTTTTGCCGGGGGCCATCATTCATAAATGGGGGCACTTTGTCTTTGCCTCCTCTGTTTTATAAACTTCTACTGCTTTCTGCTATTCTCCCACTTCCAAAGTTGGAAAATAAACTTACTCCCTCTTTCAATTGCTTTGAGCAATCCAATTACAATAACTAGACCTGTGAGAATTTTTTTTTGGAGGGGGTAGACACACTGGGTTATGGAGAGTGGCAATTACATGCAGTGATTCATTATTCACTTCGGTAATATGACGTAATCCAATGATTTTTTTTTCCCACCACGAGAAGGAAAATACACTATCTATTTTAAGTGTTTCTAATTCTTTTAATTATTGACATTATTAACATGACATGTCTAATTTCTTTATTTTTGCTTCACTACACACGTCTTCAACAGACATAACAGATGAGTACAATCAATTGACAAAGCGCAATAGAAAATAATTTTTCTAATAAATCTAATTCATTATCATTAATAGACTGGCTGTTTATAAAACTTGTATGCAATGTGTGTCCCTAATGACATTGGCCAATGGAGGCACTAATGTGTTCAGTAATTGTATGCAATGAGTAAACAGTACTCTAGCTGAGAAATTAGCCAGGAGAATGCAAACAAAATATGCTGCAGCATTTTGCTTCTATTTTTTAGATAGCTTTTACAGCAAACTTTTGCTTTTACTGCTTTATATGATGTATGTAAGTCAGGGGCACAAAACAATAAAGCATTCATGTATTTGTACTTCCTCTACACATATTTATTTATATGACAGGAATCTTCAATATAAATCAAGGAGATAATATCACTTTTTCATGGACACAGTATGGTTGCCTTTTCAAAATATATTGCTTGGCCTTCCTGGTTTAGGAAGATAAATGCTCTATTTGACATGTCAATTGCAATTTTAGAATAAAATGCTAAAATACAAATACAAAACTCCAAAGGCAGTGATTTTAAATATATTGTTTCTTTAAGGAAATTTAATCTAGCTGTCTTTGAGTAGGTCAGAGGTCCTGATGCAAAGCCAAAAGTCTAAATAATTACTCCTGGCAAAATGTGCAGAGAAAATTTTCTTGCAGTAGAAAATGAAAAGGATTGACATAATCACCTCTTGAATGAAGAAAGGTAAGCTATGCACCTTAGAGGCAGTGTTATGTATTTTCCTGGCATGTAGTGCCATTTTAGAGCACAATAAAGTGACTATTTTAACTTCAGTAGTTATACCAAGGCTAAATATATCAAATATGACTTAAAAGAAACTTGTCTGTCTCTTTGAAAACTTCTGCTCTTTTTGAAACTCTGCCTTCAGGAAGACTATCCCTTGCAAGGATAAGTGGTATAAACAGTAGATGGATGGATTAATTTATAGCTGTTCATAAAGACTAAATACGTCACACACATTCACTGCATATTTTCAACTTACCTGACTCCTTATTTGTATGTCACTGGCAAAGTTGGACATTTCTTCTTTATGCTCTTTCTTGTTGCCTTGATTCCACAGCTCAAAATGATATCACAGCTCACTCATCTTAAATCAAGCAGGTCCATTTCCACAATTCCTCAGTGCTCAAGGGCACCAGTTACTCTGTTCAAATCTCCATCTGTCCAGTCCCATCTGTGTTGAAATTCGGCCTCGCTCTGTGTTGGCTCACAGGTGAAGTTTGTCGCCTGATCAAGGTTAGCAACCATCTGCACATACAGAGTTAGTCTTTTTCTTGAATGAGACCATTATTGCAGATTATAAAATGTAGGATGCAAAGAAATTTTTATAATAAAAAAAAACAGTGCAGCAAAGTGAGCAATTGCTTTTTTAAAAATAGTTTTCCAATATACCATCAAGTGTTTGTCTAGAAATAGTCAAACCCAAGTGGGAAGTTGAAGTTTCCCAACAAAACAGACATTTACTGAGGTGTTTTTTAAAAAAAAACAAAAAACTTAATGACAAAGTCTGCAAAGGCTTTGTTTCTCCCCTAATATAAGCAACATGTCAACATCAGTGACGGTTTATAAAATCGTCCTCAACAAGTCGTCATTTCACGAACTATTGTAGTTTTTTTTTTTTTTCATTTATTTGACTACATTAGATTTACTTCTGCGACATTCTGTTTTCTTCATTCAACAACACAAAAAGACAAGGCTGTGCAAGAAGAAACTATCTGACCTTCAAATTAGAGCATCAATACATGACTGAAAACATCCCTAATACATTCTCTTTCCCCTTAGAGTTCCCTTGTGTCTCACCGAACATTTAACATTGAGTAGCAAAACAGTCGAACTCATGCTTGCTCAATCTTGTGATGATTATCTGAGTTCGATGATGAGATGAAAAGCTTTGGGACGTTGGTCCTCCAGACAATTAGGGCATCTCTGTTCTTTTTAAATTATCTTATTCACAAATGTGCTTTCAGTTGTGTGATCCAAGGAGGATTATATCTATGTAAACATCATTTGGATGAAACTTAAAAACTCATTAAAATAAAAAAAAAAAAAAAAGAAGAAAAATGTTAACACTTGGTTTGGTGCTTTATTTATGGTTTGTTTCTTGTGGCTCTTCACTCTTTTTCCTATTTATTATTTTCAGCTGTATTCCAGTCAGCTGACATTGAACTTTAGCTGCATCTCTTAGACCAAAGACTGGAGCCTGGAGAACATTTTATGGGGCCCTACATTTGTGAAAAATGTTTAATTTTTAACAGAACCAGGATTAGTCATAGTGTCTACAACATACTACCAACTGTAAATAATGCTAGCAGTAGCATCATGCTGGCTGTTTTGCTGGTAGGGGTTCTGGTTCACTGCAAACATTAATATTGAAAAGTGAGCACTACTTCCAACTTCCTCATATTTCCACATATTAATATAATTGCCCCTTATGGCAGACTAAAAGCTGTGACTTTGCCCCAGTGTGATCAAATATCCTGCCAGAAATTTGCCAAAAATGTAGTGATAACTGAAAAATCACATAATTATAAACATGTGTGTATTTGTTTCATAATCTTTGTTTCTTTTGTATTGAATTTTGTGTTATGTTAAACAATGATTCTTTATTATTCATTGTTCTAATCTATGTTTTGCATCACTGGCTACTTCTGTTTGCATTCTGCATACTTGGTTTCATTTCAATAATCTCTTCTTATGGTTTTGTTGACCCATTTCCCTTCTCAGTATCCCAGGTACCCAGCTGTCATTTTCTATCCTTTTCTCTGTTTGAGCTCTATTCCTACTTTGTGCCAAATTTAGAGCCATCCCTGGCTTTCTCACTTTATATTTTGAATTTCTACTCTTGGACATCGTTATGCTGCAATTTTATAAAATTAATCTACATTTGGGTCACACATATTTACAGAAATATTTACTGCCAGCATTTTAGTTTAGTATTGTTGTCTGTCTTTTTAACTTTACCAATCTTCCAAGTTGGTAATTTTCTCATTTTAATGATGGATAGTACTTCAACTAACTTTTTTCACATCAACCTAATTTAAAAAAAAAGGTCTTTACTCAACTGTGTTTAAACCATATGTTGTCCACTTGCTGCTACCTGCATTGGGTAGATCAGCCCTGTGAAGAAGATCATGATCTCATTGGATTTTTATCTGGTTAAATAGGTTTATTAGGTTAGGTTCAGTAGGTTAGGTTTATTCAAATTAAAAACAAAACCCATGTGTAATAGTAAAAGAAAGCCCTGGACATCGCTTTGGCCCCTGGGTTTAAATCAACTTGGAATGACCAAAAGTAATTAGATGTCAAGTCATTGTAGAACTTATTTGATGTAATAAGCATTATATTATTAAACCCACACCCAATTCATAATTGAATAGAGTCTGTGCTGCATTAACTATTGGGTTTCCTTGTGACTCTTGAAAGTGGAGTCAGTTTGTCAGGAAGTGAAGTTTAATGCCCTGTGGAGGACCAGACTGGAACCTCGTGGCAGCGCAGCAAAAGGGGAGCTTTATTTTTAGCAGCTGAACTACAGGAAGTAGAAAAGGAGGCCAATTCTACCTGGCAAGATATGTAGGAATGATGACATCGGCTCAGTCGAGTGTAAACTAAGCACGGAGAGGTTGGTACAATTTGATAGGCTGAGCACTGTCGGGGGAAAAGAAGGGACAAAAAGTAAGACAGAAAGAGAAAAAAAGCCAGTTTCGAGCAACAACAGAAGTCCTTACTATACAGACCTGTTTCTGTGAGGAACTGTGCGTTTCTTAAAATGCTAGACATTTTAAGAAATGTCTAGCGTACAGAGGAACTCTTTGGAAAGTTAGGCTAGTTAAAATGTCTTACAAAAGAATTTATACCTATTGAACATGTAAGCATATTGTCATATTATAGCCACAAACAAACAACGTTTTTTAATGTTTGTTTTTTTTTGCTTTAACAAAAAGTAATTCAAACTTTACAGGTGGAAGAAAACACTTTGATGGGTTGTGAATAAGACTGTCATGACACCGTCATAAATATGACAACAGCTGTCATGAACATGAGTAAGTCTTCATGAATATTTTTGACTGTTGTCATAAAGTGTCATTCAGTAAATCATGACACCTTTAATACAAAGTTGACATTATTCAAAAAGTCTTTGTTACCACAACTTGACATTAACCAAGAAATCATGATCTGACATAGATTTGTTATAAAAGTATTACTGATTACACTTTAAAAATTATGTAGTTTTATGTTATTAAAGCTAAAGTTTAATCAGTAATACTTTATATAACAAATGTATGTCAAATCATGAAAAGTTGTACACTGCATCATAACGTCAAATGTTATGATAATTGATGGAGAGGCACATGTAAAGATAAATAAAATAATGTTTATGTAACCAAACATAAAAAACAAAGGAACTGAGGAAGAAACCATAAGAAATGGAAAGAGTTCATGAGGGCACTTGTGCATGGATGCATGAACAATGTACTGAGGTAAAACTTATGCATCAAATAAATAAAAGGGGAGGATAGAAATATGTTAGAACAAAAAAGAGGAATGGGTTGTAAAGGCTGAGGTTTGGAGTCCAGGTTTCCCAATCAGTCCAATAGTCTGCTGCAGCTTAGGTTTAGAAGACCAAAACTCTTTTGTTGTTGTTTTTGGGAGGATGGGGGATTGCAAAAATGATCTAACTCAGATGTTTTAAATTAACATTTCAGAAACATAAAATGCCATGATTTCATCATGTGGGCTTTCCCAAATGATTTGAAGGTATGACATTTTTTGAGAGTGTAAATTTTGAAAAAGGTTTTTCCTTTTTTTTTCCCTTTCTCTCATTATTCTGAAATTTGAGAGACATTTCAATGATTTTTGTATTCATACTGACATTGCATAACAGAAAGTTTTGTATATTTTATGAGACGGTGAGAAAAAACATTTATTTTATTTTTATACAGTAGCATCTGTTTTCAAATGTATTTTTCATATCATGTCCAACCATTTTGAAGTTAGTTTCGATTTACCTATGTCATGCAGCTCTCTTTTTGTTATATTGTCCTGCCAACCCTGAGAATAATTGCTGACCCACTGAAATCTCAGACTTGGCTCGGTATATGATTGGTGCTACTGCACATCAGAGATACAGCTCATCTCAGACACTGTTGCTTTTCAGTGATTCGTTCAGGTGCCAGAAACCAGTGAAATAGAGATTCAGTGCCTGCAGGGCCTGAAGAGGCAGGCTTTTGTTGCTTTGTTTTATTGTTCTAAGCATAGCTGGTTTAGTGCATTAAAAGGGTTGAACTGCCAGCCACCATGCTAGTATGGGAAGTATAGTATGTGCCCTAACAAAACTTTCCTTTCTCATGCAATATGTCATGACAATGTCCTTTTCAACAGAAGAAATAATACATTGTTGTTTTCAGTTTTTCTTTCAAAAAATTTTTGCACAAAGATATATAATATACTAAAGTACAGTACATACTATATATACACAGATAGATACCTTAGATAGATATGACTACACTACCTCACAAAACAGAATCTGATGTCTCTTTGACTTGGTTGATTTCTGCTTTACTGTCATTTACAGGCCTGGAACCACTACTGCCTCCATTTGTGTGGTAGTGGTGGTTCTTCTGATTCATTTTACTGGTTAGCATTTTTTTTTTTAGGTTCTGACATCCCTCATGAGCACTGAAATCTTACTGTTCTTAAACAAATTGGCAACACACCTGCATTTCATGATTAGACCATAGAACAGGTCAAACCAAACAACAAAATCTAAACAGAGACAAAGGAATAACATTATTAATCTAATGTACAAACTCATCTACATAACTAAATGGCCTGAGAAATGAGACATGTAACACAAGGCAACTAAAAAGGTTACTTCAAAAAACAAATAAACAATGCAATACAAAAAAATAAACCCTTTTTCTTGGTAGAACCCAGTGATGCAGTCAGTGACATATTGCCATTTCAGCAGGAAATGCTCAGCTGGCCCCTCCCATGCACCTGCTCAGGCACCTGCTCAGGCTGTAACATCTGAAATGGACAAGCAATGGTGAGTAAAAAAGATAACACATAATTTACCATGAATGTACCTTGAAACAGAAGGAACATTAACAATCACCCAATGGTCCAGAAGTGTACATATACGTAGATGTAAACTGCAGCATAATGCTACGACAAACAAAACCCGGGATAGTGACTGAAGCAAAGGTGAAACCTCAATGTTTAAATTAAAGCATCATGACCAACTATGGAACGACTAAGTGAATCAGAAATAAGAATAAGGGACACGTGGTAAACACAAACTGAACCACTTTGTCACAGGGAGGGAGGAATGTTCTGATAAAAAGAGTTTGTGATTTTCGTTTTAAGTCTTTAGTCCAGACATGTGGTGGTTACAGGAGATCATTTTCACATGTAGAACATGACCAGTGCTAGCTCTCAGTCTCTTTGCAGCCATCTCTGAACAATTTGAGCACATTCTAGTCCATGTAAAATGTCTTGTCTTTGTCTTTTCCTTTTTGTCCCATATTTACTCTAATCTTTAGTGACCACTTTTACAATAGCAACACATGTAAATAATTATGTGGCACTGATGACTAATACCTTTTTTTAGTGACAGTGTGTGAGTTCTCTACGGACTATAGCTTTAAGGATGCAAATGAACATGTATCAGGAAAATCCTAATGGGACATCTGAACTTTATACTAATTAAGAAAGCTTCTCATTTATAATTAATGGTGGATATGAAAAAGAAAAATACTAACACTGAATCAAAAGTTTTTGTGTGGTCATACATATTAAAACAAGTTATTGGATCTTTCATTTTTTAATTCTTCCTCCAATACATTTGCTTGCTTTTCACTACACAGGATACATCTCACAACCCATTTGCAAAAAGTTCTGAAGTGATTTTAAATTGGGCATTTTTTTCCCCCCTGGCATTTTAACAGGGGTGTGTATACTTTGCTGTTTTTAAGGCATATTTGCAGTGTCTACAGTGCCATAAAATGGCAACCGTTGAATGTTTCCTTATTCTTCCTAGCTTGTGTATTTTTGTTTCTGCAAAAACGTTATCAATAAATAATGTTGGCGCCTTCTAAAAGTGTGACTGAAATGCTAATTAGATTTGGTTTCTGTCTCCCATGTCCCACTGTTGGTTTCTGGTCTTCCAGGGAGTTATTTTTGAGCCAAATATGGGTCACGACTCACAAGGTGTTATTTTTAAGCATCAGCCCCTTTAGCCAGCTTCTGAGCCACAATAAAATCAACAAGGCTTGATTTGCATTTTTAAAAAGGACAGCTTGGAGGGCTGCTGTACTTCCTTGGTACTATTTGTGTCTTTCCTTTCTATAATTTCTTCTCTGATGCCAGTTATTTCAGGAACACGTACACTGAGGAGATGCTATGTCTGGCTTTGGTAACAACTACTGTGATGTGATTAAGACACCTACTGTCTGAAGATGCTGTATCTTCACAGTAAAATTGTTCAAATACACAAAAGAAAGCACAGAAAGCACTGTGTATAACACAGATGGACTTTAATTAGTTTCCAGGATCTATGCTACAGTCCTCAGCATCTATATTTAAGCGTTGAGAAGCTCTCCTCATATTTGTTCCGCAGTTTAATTTTGCCATTAGTGTTTGGCTCTGGTGACTGACCACATTTTGGCATGGGACTAAATTACGATACGGCTGCTGTAAGCGTGGGTGTCGCTGATGGCTTTTCTACTTGACCCCTTTTCCATTACAGAGTTTGACTGAGCTAGTATTTAATATTCTGCTACTATTTTGGGTCTTTTCTCAAATCCAATTAGGTTCCCGAATTTACTGGATTACGACACCGCCATTGGGATTTTAAAAGCCTCAGTTAAGTCTTTGCAGACTTATCATAGACATTTTAAAATGAAAATATTCCAAACACTGACTCATTTGGGTGTAAAAAGTTGGATATACAGTAGCTTTGCAATAAGTTGTCCGTTTGCTTACTGTTGTGATCAGATGTTAGGCAAATGTGTTTTTTATGTAAGCATTACATTTAATAAAGTAGACTTAATATCAAACTGGGTCTACTGCAGACATAATCACATTTTGAACCAATTAATCTGTAACACTTCTTCATATTGCATCAGGTTTGAACATGGTTTGGACATTCATGACATCTATTGTAGTTTTAATTTGGCTTAAAAATGTACTTGGTCCTAAAAATCTAAAAAACATAAATGAATCAACAAATGAAAACCAAAAGAGTGCAGGATGAAGCGACAGCTTGTTGCGCCTACCCGGTAACAATTTTAACTTGAAAATCACACCTGAGAGTTGCCATTCAAGGAAAGTGCAATATTAGATGCACTTCTTGTCAACATTTATCATGACATTTGTCCTTTTATTGATAAAATATTGTTGGAGCTAACATGAACATCAAAGTAAAACATATTTTTATGTTTTTAGAACAAGAGCTCCAGAGCTGAACATCTGTAACAGATCCACAATAAGGTTTTAAATGTCTCTGAAGCAGGAGTAGATAAAAACCTCAACTAAATACACATTTCTTTTCCCTCTCTTTGAAGTGCTTCTAGACATGTTTTGGTGGTTGATTATTCTTTGCTTAGTACATGATTAGAAGTATTTTAAGGCCTACTTAATCTCAACATTTAAGTGTGTGCAATTGTACAAATAATGGATTTGCCGATTCACAGTGAGGTTTAACACATATGGTTTTGTTTGGTGATAAAAAGGATTGACTTTGTGGGATTTAAAGTGTAACATTTTAAGCCCTGACATCAAAATTTCAGATTCCACTTTTACCCCAAAAATCGGATACACTCAGTCGCATATGGGTCGCACAGAGTTTAAGCAGACAAAGCAGATGGTGTGGAAAATGGAGGGAATGGAACGATAGGTAAAACCAACACTTAATAGAAAGGGCTGCCTCAGGAATCACCTCACACCCTTTGTGAAGCCTTGACTATCAGGGGCACTTCAATAACCATTCACACCTTCAAACGTGTCTAAAATATCCCACATGCTGGTCAGGAAAGCAAAGAACTTATAGATGACAAAAAACATCAAAATCATTCATAAGATGGCAGAGTGGGTCCCAGTTTAACCTTTTTCTGTGGTTACAAATACATTGCATTGCTTTGTTTTCATTCTGAATACACAATTTGTTCTCATTTTTAAGGAAAAAAAAAAAGTTTCTATGAGGAATCTGTCAAGTAGATGTGTAGCTGCCTACGGGCGACACTGTAAGGTTTGAGGGTGAGCACTCTTGTTTTCTAACCCCACTGTTTGCTCTGTCATAGTAAAATAATTAAAATGCTTTAAGGGAAAGAATAATTCAAGACTGAGGGACAATGACACACAGTTAAGGCCAATGGAAAAACAAACTCATTGCAATAAGTCAGCAGCAAGAGCATCAAGGCAATTGAAGGCTGCCTGTGGGGAAGAAGATTCATCAGGTATATATAAAATAAAATAGTATTTAGTTATGTGTCCTTTATCATTAGAAAACATTACAGAGATGTTTATTGAAATTAATCACTCTCTCCAATAAGCCACTCCCCCCTGGATGTTTACATAAACAGCAACTATCTGCAGCAATAACTCATTATTGTTATCATCTGAACCAAATCCTCACTGTCAGTATTGTGGTAATGTTAAACTACAGGGGTTCACAGATGTGTGTGTGGAAGAGTGAGACATTTAACTGCTTCCTTTCGCTGCAACTATGTCTTATACAACCACTATGGCCTTCTAATTCAAAGTACCCTGAAGACACCAATCTTGGGAGGAAATTCAGTCCAACATATCCAAATAGCAAAGTTAGTCAGAACTGGAGTAGAAATTACAAAGCCTACATGGACAGCCAGAATTTTAGCCACATCCCCAACACCCTTTGTGAAGCCTCAATTGTTCTCCTGGGTTAGAACAATTGAGGTTTGAAGGTGTGATAACCATTCACACTTTCAAACATTTGACTAAAATATCTCAATTTCTGGCCAGGAAAGTAAACTTCTCACAGATGACAAAAAGACACAAAAATGATTCACGAGATGTGAGCATGGGGCCTGAGTTCCTCTGGGAGAATTCACCCTCAAGCTTATAAGGCTAAATCTTACCTTTGGTGGTAAGAACTCAAGCAACCTTCCTAGAGAACCAGAAAGAGAACCATTTTGGATCAGTAAAAACCATTCCAGGCCTCAATAGTTCTGTGTTTTTGAGGCTGACTGTCCTATGTGGGACACCCATCATGAAAATTTCCCCCTCTGGTATTAAGCTTCTTTTTTTTTTCCATTATACATTTGCCATGTCGCTTCCTTTTCGTGTCTGTGTCATAACAATATGCCCTCAGAATGATCTCTAATTTACACTGAGATCCTTCATTATGCAGCACTTTTAACTATGAGGTTTGTTCACAACTGCTTGAGGTGACAGGTTAATGCCATTTTGTATGTAAATGGTTCCTGCTTCAGGGGTTTGCAGATATACTCACAGAGGCACTCATGGAGAAAACTTTTACCACTGGGTTGTTAACATCAACATTCCTACTAAATTGTGATTCAAATTTAGATTGTCAAATCTTTTAATTTCAAACATCATTGCTTTTGTACTAATAAAATCAAATTTAACTGGCTGCTTATTTTCCCTTTAATGAATTTCAGCAGCTGTTTGACGTCACTTCTCAGGAAGTGAAAGAGGGTTTATGTCACCTTCTGACACATTGTTGAGCCACACAGTGAATAGGTGGTTAGCACTTGTTGATTCACAGCAACATTTTGGCCACAAATGTTGTCCGAGTCCATTCTATGGGAAATTTGCGAACTTTGGTTTTCTGTGCTTTCCATCCATAAGTCCTAGAAATATGCATGCCAGCTTAACTGAAAATCATTCATTTTAATCACGTTTTAATGTGTGGATGAATAGTTGCTTGTTCTGTTTGTGTTAGCCTTGTGATAGTTGGGGCTCTGCCTTGTCCGTCGATTATTGGTGCCTGGAATTTAGAATAGATAAAATAATCCAATCCAACTGCACTTAGAAAGCTCTTAGAGGCAGTTAAACACCAAAATCGTTTACAGTGAGGACAGTGTGCTGCTGACCTTGTCTCGGGACATTGTGGGTTGGTGGTCAGAATAATTCCAAGACCATCTCAATCCCACTTTTCACTGAGGAAGCAGCCTTGGAGTCTAAACTATCACTGGCTGATCAATCAAAAGCACCCTTTCACAGGACAAGAACATCTAATAGGTGTCCATGAAATCTGTCCCAGACCTTACTCCAAGTCAGCACTGTTATTTGGAGCAGGAGTTCTCAAAGTGTGGGAGACCTAGCTTCTCCTCAAAGAGTAAATCGACAACCTCCCCTCCTCTCACCCCCTAAAAGTTCATTATTGCCATTATTATTATTATTATTATTATTATTATTCATGTTACAAATCTCCATTTCTTCTGCATGCTAACTAGTTTCTTGACTGCTTGATTTCATCCAAAATAATAATGTAAACATTTTTTTATGTAAAATTATTAGTAACTTAAGCACTTTCAAGAAAACCTCATCCATTTGTCGGCCTATATAATTTCAGTTTTCTACACATTCAGTAACAGAATGTCTCTTCTGTTACTGAAGAGACATTTTGATGAGGTCGCAAATAGTCATTGCTTTTGGTAATTACACATCAATTATCTGATGATTGATTTGTTTTCAAATGTTTAATCTCCTCCATAATTTGGCTAGGCTGACGGTGGATTCTTCCTGAAGGTGTGTTTGGTGGCACAGCTGAAAGTTATTATTTGTTCCAGACAAAACAGAGATACATCACCTTGACATTTATGCCTTCAGATTTCTTTCCATGTACTTTGTTTTTGTCTGTTTGAGCTCATTAAATGTGGCTAGGAGACTAAGTGAGTAGTATGTCCAGAGGAGAAAGCTTGTCTTCCAAAAGCATTACCGTAACACAGTGTATCTATCCTCTGGGTATGCTTCTCTGCCCGTCCCCACTCTTTGGTGGCCCCGAGCCAAACTACGTGTGTATATTTGATATTATTAGTAGAAAAGCTGCTGTAAGGTATAGAAAATGTCAGGGAAGAGAGCTATTTTTAACAGCTGGCCTTGATTCTTCTATTCCCTCCCTTTTTTCTTTTGCTTTTTATATCTATGCATGCGGCATGCTCTTTTTCACCACTGGGAATTATACCGAGTGCTGGCTGGGTATCAGCGCCCCCTCTTTCACCTCCATGCCCTGCCCACTTCCATACTTTGAAGGCTGATAAATCACCAGGTGTCAGGCTCTTCCACCTCACATGAAAACAGAAAAGATGGCCACTCTGAAACATGCAGCAGAGCTATCATAGCTTTGCTATTTTTAGATAACTTGCGTTTTAATTTGATGCAGCCAGTGATAAATTAATCAAGTGCCTAGCCAAGTGTTTAAATAGATTCTTCCAAGAGCTATGCAAAAATCCATTCCTGCAGTTATTGATACATGCTAGTCCTCACTGACATTGTAGTGCTTGCAGGCAGGAGAACTCCTCCTCCATTGTGTCAGCTGAGATTGTCAGGAAAATAAATTGCAGATATAATTTTATGTGTGCTCGAAGAAGTCCACTCAAATGCAAATGTTTGAGTGGAAAATACATAGAGTGGAAACATCTAACTACACCTTTTATAATTAATCACTAAGAACAAACTGGTTAATTGCAGAGGAAAAAGTTTTAAAAAAAATTCTCCTTTCGCTTTTCTCTTTAGATGTTTGGAAAGCATTGTTATCTACCACCTTAGAAACCATGGAAATGATAATCTCTCAGTTGCCTTGATCACACTGTTTCAGGGACATATTTTGAAAAGAGACAGAGAAAGGAGAATAGTATGACTCTGTGATTAGATCTTTGTCTAAAAATACTAAATTTGTGAGCTGTCATTCTAGAACAAAAGAGGAATATTTTTCCCTTTTCAAATGGGAATAAAAATGTAATGTTGTTCCTTTGTCAGACTGTTATTTTTGGTGCTCAATGTGGAAAGTGTAATTATAAAGTAATATGTTGCTTTTTTTCTGCAGACTGGGCCAGACTTTAGTGAGGCAGCAGCTCAGTTGTAATGATACATACATTTGTTCTGGTGATCTTTGGCACAGCCATTTTAGTTCATCGTGTTTTTGTACCACACAAATAGTTACGCTTAATGCCCAGTATACAAAAGGGTTATATATGAAGAGCAGACCTTAAAGTTTCACTCATTCCAATGTGAAACTTTAATGAGACATCAAATATTGTAAAATAACAGTGTGTATTTCAGCCTATCTTTACCAACGGGGTAAAGTAATGTGGTTTGAACCGAAGCTATGACACAGTGTTTTTAACAGCAATAAAGAAAAAAGCCAGTTCTCTGCTGAACTTAACCACTCACATGAAATAGTCAAAAATGTAAACCCTACCGAGTGTAATCCTTCACCACCCCTATTGCCATGGGAACCATTATTGTTACGACTATGCAACTAAGCACCGGTACTGTGTCAGAAGAAGGAATAAGGAATGTTTTATGAAGGATATATATATATATATATATATATATATATATATATATATATATATATATGTGTCTCTGGAAAAATCTTAAATGTGATGTGTGATTTAAAATAAATCAAATTTAATTTACATGCATAAAAGAATGGTGTGTGTGTAGCAAATGTAGTGTTGATGTTGTAGTTCAGGTCATATTTGTTAGAACTCTTGGTAAAGATGTGTAAATAAATAAATAGTATTGCTGTTTTCTTTTAAAATGGATAAAGAGGACAATTGTGTCCCTGATTTTGTTTGGTAAACAATATAGTTTAAAAATGGTAATAAATGGGAATATTTACACCCAAATTAAAAGCAATTTTGCCCCTGGAAATTTCCAGTATTAGATTGTGCTACTGTAGCTAAAAATGAACTCATTTTGAAGCTTTAAGTACAGCTTTACAAGGGGTGGCAATAAATGTGGCCAGGTCTCTATGTGTAGTGCCAAGACTGCTTCGTGCAGAACGTCTGTCTTGCAGAAAACATTACTACCATGTTACATTTGATGTAGGCAAAAGTATTAATCAAGGCTATGTTTGTAATTTGGCAGGCCTACATCAGGTTATAAAAAAACCTGTACTTTGGACAGTTTTTTAAATAAAAGTTACAAGAAATGGATGCTATACATGACAGTGTTTCCTAGCCCTGGTCCTCAAGGCACACTTCCCTGCATGTTTCAAGGCACATTTCCCTACATGTTTTAGATGTGTCCCTGCTTTGATACGCCTGATTCAGCAGATTGCTGTTCAGCAAACACCTTTAAATCAACCATCAAATGAAAACAGCTGGGAAGGAAACACCTAAAACATGAAGGGCAGTGTTCCTTGAGGACCAGGGTTGGGAAATACTGACATGGTGTAAAATTCAATGTCTGTAAAATCATCCAAGGCTTCAAACAGCAGTAAATGTACTCACTTACAGAGCTAGAGGTAGAGGAGAGAAAAGAGCAAACACCGGTTATGAAAGAGTGTATATGGAAAATGAGAGAGGTAGTGACAGAATGAGAAGACATAGAGGCTGTGAGGCTGGCATCAGCCTAGCACATTCATTTTGAAAGGCCACAAATCAGTCAGAGCTATGTGAGTCATTGTGCACAACTTGAAACAGCAGCCAGTGTTCACAGTGTTGGAGAGTGATCAAATGGGACTGAGGTGCAAATGAACACACTGAAGTGAAGATGGAATGCATTTTGCTTTTAATTTACTAGTTCCTTTTTTAAAGCTTGTTTACTGCGTATTTGTGCTGCAAGTAATAAATGCAGGCATGTTTATCCCCCTTGAGAGAATAGCTACTGACCCTCTGCGGTCCAGTCATGCATAAATGGTAACTATTCCCTAGGGGCTTGTAGTGTTCAGAAAATACCTAGTTTAACTGTATGTTGAGTTGTGTACATTGAGTATACCTGACTGGCACAATTTTATTCAGACAGCAGCAATAGGCCTGGCGCCTCTTTTACTGATTATGGCATTTATTGAACATCGTGTAACCTACACAAACCCAGTATGTTCTGTTGGATCACAATGCACATCCTGAAATGCAGGTTGAATACATTATGGGGTATTTCCTTTGTTCCCACTGTGTGTCCTTGTTCGAAATAAATTCAAAATAGAATTTATTTTTTTTTGTCATGTTCAGCAGCCCTGACATGCAGTACAGCACAATAATGAGGTAGGTGATATTTAGTGGGTGGCCTTCCAGACTAAAGCAAAGTGAAAGCTGCATGCTAGGTTGTAATTTGTTTCTTATAAAACCCCAGTTCAGTGTCTGACTTCATTACATGTGAGAAAGTGTCACAAGCTGTATTTCACCAGTAGGTAACCAGCAGCTTTAAGCTCATAAAACCTCTAATCTCAAAGGTTGATGCAAGATCCTGTACCGCCTCATCTCTGCTGAGCTTTGTTGCACAGGACTGCAATTTCATGGCTTTCATGCAAAGAACCTGCAGTTATGTTGAGCTAAAAAGTGAACCTACAAATGGATAATGCTGACATCGAAAACTAGTTCTATAACTCACAACTGTTCTTACAGAGTTTCCAGCAAGATATATGTTTCTGAAGCTGGTATGTCTGGGGTTTCTAAGAAATCAAACACTTCAAGATGCAGTATGTTGTCATGGCTCAAAAACCTAGTGAAAGTTGAAGCTCTCGACTGTTTGGTAGCACTACTGGCAATTTATTTCTCCTAAGCAAGTGACACTTAGATCTGGACAACCTCTATTTGTGAACAGAAAATTGGTGTTGGCTTGTATACCCACAAGTAGCTAGTAACTTACTTTTGCAACACAAACATCCTTAACTGAAGTGTGCCATTTCAATATCCAAATTCCCATCTCTGAGACACACTGAAGCATAATGTTATAGTAGCTTTTTGAGAACTAGGAGTAAATTGCATTGAAACAACTGTTTTTCTTTTTTGGTGTGCCATTTCTTTCTTATTTTATTTGGTTTCACACAATCTAAACATAGCTGGATCTGTTTTGTTTTCTTGTTTGTTTTTTTTGTGGCTTCTCTGCTGTCATATTTTTGACCTTGTGTGCTTCAATTCTTTTCAGATAATAGCTGTAATTTTCTGTCTTGAATTAACCTGGAAGTACTGTTATAGGCCTGTGTATTGTGCATTGTCAGACCATCTTGCTGAGAGAGGTCTTTCTTTAGCACAAACTACAAGTTTCCCCAGAGGACTCTGGGACCTGAAGCAGCATTCGATTGTGTCTGTGTCTTCAGAGTCTTTTCATTATCTGAAGTGTGATAGTTTCCACAGCTTGTTCCACTTTGCCTGAATCAAATATTACTCACATGTGAGGCCAGCCAAACCTCCATTATCATATTCATTACCTATGGTACTGCAAACCACACATGCAAGACTGAACTCACCCTCTGAACATATGCAACCGAGCAACACTTCCCGTTAGGAAAAATAACCTCTCCTCCTTGGTTAATATTAGTCTTTTAACTAACTTCTTTCATAATTGTCTTGTTCAATCCAAAATGTGACTTGTGCACAGAGGGACTAGCATCAGCACAAAATTAGTAGGACTTATTTTTTTTCTTTTTTTTGTAATTCAAATTTTATTGATTTTTTGAACATTATCTCACACAAATACAGAACAAAGAAAAAAGAAAAAAAAAAGGAAAAAAGAGAAAAGAAAAAGGCTGGCGCCCCACCCCCCTTTTACCCAGGGTACATTCATATATTATATGTATGTTACAGTTTCAATTCAAAAAACATTCAATAGTTGAGAGAAAGGTAATTGTCCGGGAATCATAGATTTCATCCAGATACATTACTCGAAGCCGTGGTTCTTTTCAGTGAGTCCCAAAAGCTACCCCATTCCATGTCCCTGTTCCCATCCATGTTGTTGAGCATAACTTCATATGAGGCTGTATCCGTCATTGATTTAATCCACTCATTTAGCTTGGGACACTTTGTGGTCTTCCAATGCCTTAAGATGATCCTGCAGGCTGTCACCATACCGACCACCACAACTGTAAAAGCTCTCTTTGGAGTGTTTGGCATTTGAGATCGGTCTCCCAGTAAACACAGTTCTGGAATCTGAGGTATCTTTGAGCCAAGCCATGCACTCAGAGCCTCCAAGATTTTAATCCAAAATGGCGAAACCAAAGAGCAGTCCCAAAAACAATGCAAATA
>CAEFZX010021383.1:0-22084 GCA_903066825.1 Alfaro cultratus
TAAAATAACTCTCTTTCTTTATTTTTTGTTTAGTTGTCTCATGTGCGGTCGCCCGCCGGGGCGGGGGGGGGGGGGGGGGGGGGGGGGGGGGGGGGGGGGGGGGGGGGGGGGGCGCCCCCCCCCCCCCCAGCTGGTGTTCTGTGGTAAAATCATGGAGGGATGTGCAAAGGACAAAACTTTATTAAATGACACTTTGGCGTTTTTCTTCAGTAGCAGTGTTTCCATCAAAGTTTGTCACACATATATTGAAGTATATCGCATTGAGAAATGGTTGATGGAAATGGCAAAATCCTAAATAATTTTCTCCATTTCACGAAAACATTTTTACGCTCACTTGAGGTAGTTTGTAGCTTCTCCGAAAAAGAGCCAAAGCACTAAAGGGGAGACATTTGTTGAATAAGTTCTGACAAAGCACAGTGGGTCCAAACATCCAGTTTCATAGTTTGAAACCGTTACGTCTTGGTCATGAAAGCCAGGAGTGGCATCAACGTCAGATGAACTCACGCTTTGTGTTTTCTGATTTACATTTTCTTCTAAAGTTTTCTTAAAATTCGCCCGACAACTGGAAACATAATGTCTATCTGAGCCGTTCCCGTTTCCAGGATAACATGAATGTCAGAAACTTCAGTGCAACTTTAGTGAACCTACTGCTACCAAAGACCCAGCAGGTCGTCCAAATTTCTCGCCTCCAAAAGAACATTGTGACACTTCAGGTTGACTGCATGAAACGTATGAGCTCCACATATAGAGTTTACAGGATTATGCAATCCTCACTTTTTCTCTCCTCATCAAGTCCAACAGATCAGAAATGTCAGATCTTTAATCTACTGCTAAATACTGGAGATGGATATCGACGAGCGGCTTTGATCCTCATTGTTATCATCTAAATAGACTCAGTTCTTCACAAGTGAGAGGTCAGTGTGATGACTAAATAAATGCAAAGTGATCTGAGCAGTTTTATTGATTACAATCCAACCAACCCCTCTGGTACTCCTGAGTGTGACGGCGCCGCTCGGCCCAAAAGTGTCCAAAACGTCCAGTGGATTACGCAGAATAATAAAAGCAACACCTAGCACTTTAAACAGGTTGCGCCTATCTGAGGCAAGAGGGGGAGATTGATCTCCCGTAATGCTTTGTCTTGATGAGACAATGAAAAATGGCCCAAGCCGGCGACATGTCAATATGAGGGCTGGAGCTGCAGCGACGGTCCGGGGTTCTTATTTAATCCGGTTTCCTTTAAGATGATAGCTCTTGTTACATTTTCACCGGCTGTCTGTCAGCTTGACATCGCAATATTACCCCTTCTCCTCACTTTCCTGCTCGGTTTCATTTATTTTAAAACACCATTTCACACACGGCTGACTTTAACAAGGCATTATACAGCTCTGAGGGAAGGCCTGGGAGAGAGAATTGTGACAGATACAACATTTTTCACGGCGGAAACCCGGAATGTTGTAAACAGAAGGGTGTATGAACGGGGCAGAGTTTGAAGAGGAAAGCCGCTCGCGTGAAGATGTCATTCAGCCCCCCAACCCCCCCCATTCCCCCCGTCCTCACGGAAAATTATGTTTGCTGTCAAAACTCTTTTCATTTAGGGCGTGTGAGTTATGGTGGCAGCAATTATTTAGGCTTTATTTATTTGAACATTATGATTAAGAGATTAATGATCGCTGAGCATTACTTATGCCTCATTTAGCTACAACATGTTCCTAGAAAGACTTGTTTATTCTAGCGGGCAGGAATATAGACAATATTATGTTTAAATCACATTGGCTGTGTTTTCTTTACAAATGTAATGTAAATATTTGATCAATATTCTGCTGATGTAAAAAAAAAACACGCACGTATGCAGCGTTTTGGAGAAATTGCAGTCGCTGGTTTACAGAAGAGTTTTGGATTCAACCCGTTGGAATGACATGCAGCTTTTTATGAAGTGTGCGATGCTGTGAGAGCTCTGGTGGAGACAGATGGACATTGTCCAAAAAAATAAAACAACCAAACATCATCGTCCTTCTACTTCCTGTCGTCGTCTTCTTTGTTGTTTCCACCAGCAGCAACAGCATTATTTTGAATATTTTTTGATACAACCTGAAAGACCACCTCATCCGACAGCAAAAACTGTTTAGCAGAAAAGGCTTTTTCAAAATTGCTGTTTCCATTAAGCAAAATTATTTTCAAAATTCCGATTCCCGCAATTTTACAGTTAATGGAAACACAGCTAATGTTTCGCTAATGTAAAAAAAAAAAAAAAAAAAAAAAAAAAAAAAAAAAAAAAAAAAAATTTTTAATTTTTTTTTAAAAAAAATCAAAAAAAAAAAAAACATTTAAAATTTTGTTTTTTTAAAAAAACAAAATTCCTGTTGTACTCTTCTTCGTGATTTGTGCCAGTGGCAACATCCTGTTGTTGATTATGTGATGCGAAAAAGTGTTTTGCGAAATTCAACAATTTCTATACGGCCAAAATAACCAACACCCAGGCCTAGCACCAAAACATTTTTATATCAAAAACAGTTGTTTTTTTTTTTTCTTTCTTTCTTTGTCGAAATCGGCATTTCCATAAAGCAAATTCATTTTCAAAATGCCAGATTGCGTAATTCTACGGTCAATGGAAACGCAGTTATTGTCCTAAACCTGGGCTTCAGCTGAGGATCCGAAGCATTAATCGGACGGGTGGCATTGAAGCGGTTGGCCCTGCTGACTGCGTCACTTCCCCACAGACGTACCAGGACGCGACCCGACCTCAGAGGATTCCCCAGCACAAACAGCTGCAGCGCCATCGGAGGCTCGTTTTCATGCAACCCATACTGCCGTCTCACTGCGAGTGCAGTGACAGCGAGGGCTCACCGCGCCCTCCGCCATGCAGCTGCGGGTGAAACACGCCACGGCTGACATATCAGTGATGTTTATTAAGAGACGAGTCTATCAGGTCTCATAAGCCGGTTCTCGCAGGCGGAGGATCTTTTGTTTCTTCCGGAGGGTGTCATCAATCTTGCGCGGCTCCGCTCTCCTGAGCGCCTGATGGGAGATCACGGATTCCTCCCTCCCGTTGCAGCGGCTCCAGCGGCGGAGGTTAACAGACAGCCAGCGTGCAAACACACACACATTGCAAACACACACACACACAGAGAGAGAGAGAGAGAGAGAGAGAGGACTCCGCCAAGCTCTGCACTTTCTCTATTGAGAGAGAAAAACCCTCTGCTGTGCTGAAGACATAACTCGGTCTATGTCTAGCCGTCCCGGTGAGAGCTGCCCACTGACCCAGACTATAAATTAGTAAATTGTTGAAAAGTCCATTTTTTTTAAGGAACTTTATCACTTAGTGAAACTCAGTATATATTAATAACAGGCAGATGGATGTTTGGAAGCCTTTATTAAATATAATGATTTCCCACTTACAGCTAATAAAACATTTAATATTAGATTATTACATCAGATCATTAAAACATTTTAAAACTGAAAAATGCACATGTTTCATAACCTGCTTAAAGGTTGCTTCAAAAAGTTACTTTTCAAAACATTTAAATGTTTTGAGCTTTGAGCCATTTATTTTTTTCTTGAAAGCATTGCTGATGAAACAACCTGAATCAGATCCTGCATGCTCCTGTTTTTACATATTGCTCAAACTGCACTGGAGGAACCCTGAGCCACAGTAACAAAACGTATCTGGAAGACAACTTTCAAAAAAATAAAACAAAATTTCAACATTAAAACCATCCCTTTTTTCAGTTATGCTTTATTTGTTTTTATTTCAGCGCTTAACTTTGAAATTTACGACATTCAGTCGTTTAGCAGGTGGATTTTGTTTCAGGAATCTTTTCCTGCAGAGAAGTTGTTTTTTTGAGCAGACAAACATCCATAAGTCATCTGAATCTCTCACAATCTGTAATTTATGTCTTTCGAATGTCACTTTTGACGTTTATTTTTCCTTCGTAGATTGGTGATTTATACATGAAACTTACTGTGTAACTTTGTCAGAAACATTTTATTGCCCTGAGTGCAGTTTGATTTTCCCTCTTGAGAAGAACATGCTGTTCCAGTCAAAATGTTTTAACCATCTGGATTTACCTTTGAATATTCTCCCCTACTTTTTGGTCGCCAACTAAAAAAAAACAAAAAACTTTTTTTTATTTAATCTTTTTTTTCTACCTTTCATCAGGCTGTCCATGATGACAATAGTATAAAAACCTTGTGTAAAATATTATGTTTTGTAGAAGTGGGAGGATCAATCCAAAATATCAATAATATCGATACCAAGTATCGATTTTATCAGTACTGGATCAATACTAGCGTAGTAACTTCGATACTTTAGTCTCAGTTTCCCTCTTGAAATTGACTTTATTTTTGCTTTGTAGTTTCTCAACTATACCTAAAATAAGATTTAGTTTTGATTTGCTCTCAAATAATAATTTTTTGCACTTTATTTATTTAAGAAAAATCTGTTTTTCTGTTGTGTCTGTTCATTTGTTATGAAGGTATTTTGTAGATTTAAACTTTTGCCAAATTCTGTCCTGGGATTGAACTAAATAATTCAACAGAGAAACCACAAAAACACTATGAAGGTCAGATGTTTGATGATATATCGAACATAAATAATAAAAACGTATCAGCATCAGAATTGGTATCAGAACTGGCGATACTGGCTCTGTATTTATTTGGATACCAAAATATAAAGTATCACACTCTTCTGGTTTCACACCGAGATTCAACGTGATCTAATTGACTTTATTTTAACCAGAAAAACAATTATTAATATTACTTCTAAAATAATACTGACTATGGCAGCCTGTCCGGGGGGAGTTGGAGGACGGCAGCTGAAGCAGGATGTGGACAGAAGGACTGGGGCTTCGTCTGCAGTGGGATTATTTTTACATTTCAATCTCCAAAGTTAGCCATAGCGACTAATTACAGCGTCAGAGTGTGATTAATATGATTTAATGTTTTAATTGATTGACGACACGAAAATAAACTGAACTGAATTGAACGTATCTGTTACGTAAGGAAAGTTTTCAGCCATCTAGCTAGAAGTGTGCAGTAATAAGTGGGGGAGGGGCAATGCTGCAGTACTCTGCTCTGGTCATGTCAGCTCCTTCTCTGTGAATATTAGCTTAATGCTTCCATGCTGTGATTTTTCTATTCTCTCTCCTCTTTAATATTTTCTATTTTACAAAGCAGTTTAGGATATTTCACATTGAAAAGTTTTAGTAAAACTGGCTTTTCTAGCTTGATGTAACGTTTCATGTGTTGGTACTCTCAGGTTGTTCATAATGTATTTTTGTTTTCAGTTAGAAAACAAAATCTTTAATTTTTTAAGTTATACTTTTTGAAGCTGACTCTACAGTGGGCAGACTGTAAAAGAGTGCAGGTAAGATAAAACTCTTTATAATGAAGGTAAATATCTGTGCAGTGGTTTTTATGGCGCGGTCTTCCTGGGAGTAATATGAAATTGATATACTTGGGACGTGGAGACTTGGATAGTAAGTGCCCTCTGTGCCAGCTCAAACCAAATGAAAGTAGATAACAGCATCGACTCGCAGCCTTTTTCAGTGTCATAACTTGTATGTAAATCTTTGCAGCCTGGATTGTGGACCTTCATTAAGTGCGCTTTAGGAGATTTATGAAGTGATCTGTGCAGAAGTCGTCCGTAGATGCTTTCTGCTTTAGGCCCAGACATGATGTATATACTGCACTTGGCTTTGGCTGGACTGCTGAATCTGAAATTGGTAAAGTCCGGAGAGGACAGCTTATTCCCAGAGCTGTAGTTAAAGTGCTGCTGATTATTCCGTGACTCTCTTGACCTTTGACAACATGCTACAGCTCTTTAAGAACATTTAGCCAAACCGCCTGCAACATCAGTTAACTGTGCATAGCTACAAACCACATGACAGGAGTAAGCATCTGCTGCATCAACTGAAATTATGTGCAAAAGTGAACATCTCTCACCCTGAATCCTCATCCTCATTTGCATCCTGACCTGACCTGATCTTTGGAAACCACTTACCTTGTTAGAATGATAACTGCAGAAATAAACAGAGAAGATACAAGCCTTGTACATACACCAAGGCTTCAGAAAACGACCCACTCCACCATGGCAAGAGAGAAGACACAAAAAAAAGTTGTTGAGGTGCAAAGAGAGGCAGATTGCATTGCAATAGCAACAACTGGACGGATGACTAAGGGTATATTAAGCTACAAAACAATCACAGCCCATTCTATCAATAGCAACTCAGAAATGTTGCACAGCAAACTACGCATTGTGAAAGAACTGTTCTAAGGCCAGAAGAGATGAAAATAAATTAGACAATGAAGAATCAGTTTGTTGAATTTGTGACAAAATCTATAAAGGCCATTTTGAAGCATAAATTGCTCTTTGAAATTTTCTTCAAAGTAATATTAAAACCGTGTCTCATCTCATGAGTGTTATGCATCGTTACACCCTAGAACTCCTGTACAGATTATCAGAAGAAAGAAGGTTGGTGACCTAAAATCACTTTTATTTAATTGATTTATCTGTAAAAAAGTATCATACAAGCATGCAAACCAAACTTGCCATTTTACCTATTTTAATCTACTGATGAGGAAAGAAGACGGAGACAGAGAGCAATCGTCAACTGTGAGAACTACCAGCCTTAGATGTATTCAAAGTTTAGCAGCGAACACTTTTAACAAGGCAAGAAGATTAACATTCATATACTTTATAAGTAGATAAAATTTGTGAGATGCAATGAAATGTTACATAATGGATAAGGTACTCTTTTGTTAGTGCCCATGGAGAAAATGCCCCACCATGATATAGTCTAGCATATATAAAAACAACAGGTAAGAATCCAGACTTTTGTGTGGTTTAAAGTTTGCTCCAGTGTAAGGGGAAACTCTGTTCGACATAAATCATATGTTTTGAATTCAGGCAAAGTTGGTGATTTGTTTAAACCAACAAACATGACAGGAGGGGGAAGGTAAGAGTCGGTTTCTAAGCTAGCTACTTCTGACTTTTGTAAATACAGCCAACTATGAGCTCCAACTGGCCCAGTTGCCTGGCCATTACCTTCCTGCGCTATTTCACTCGACTCAAATATCCCTTACAGAACAGTGTAGGCTTTCTCCAGTACACACAAATTCCTCTGGCAGATGTTTTGCCAGTCCAATTAACGAACAGAAGGAGAATTTGTGAGCGATGATGTTGGTTTTCTACTGTTTTACACTGGTAGTCTACCTTTAGTTTTAGCAATGCTAGCAGAGGAAATGAATGAAGCCGTTCAGTCTGCGTTGGCCACACTTCCAAATATTGAATTTACACCAACAGCCGTCTCGTTCGACTCGGCACGTCTCTCTTTGCAGTGAAGGACGTTTGTTCACAGTGCAGGCAATTTCTGGAAATCGTCACTGAGTCAAACTGCCATGCTACATACTTAAGCGTTTGGGTAAAGTTTAAAACCTCAACACAGGCCACGCCTCCAGGAAGCCGGCTGAGAGTCCAGACAAACTGGACGAAGCAAAGCATAGAACATGGCGCTGGCTTTTACCAGGCTACTTCCACAGAAAAATGAACTCCACTTGAACAAGTAGGAGCCATGGCCATTACTGGCAAAAACACCGTCCAACATCCGTCATGGTGTTTCAACGTGATTAGGTGATGGAGTTGGGAAATAAGCCCAAATGAATCAGCTGCCCGCCTGGATATGTTCGCTCCCATGCAGACTAGAAACAGAGGGATGAATCAGTCATTCCTGTTAAAGATCCTGACACCTAGAGCAACAAAGAGCTGTTCTGAATGAGGTCCAGAGTATTGTGTGTGTTCAGGTGTTCATTCTCTACTGAAAAGAGCTCCTCTGTTTCAAGTGAAGAATAAAAGGAAAGCCCGACCAAAGAGATGATTGTTTGGAACAAAGAGCAGCTTGGAAAGGTTGTCGTCGGTTTACGTGACTGATGTGGACTCCTTCACTCACAGGGATTCTTCTCCAAGTGTTTTTTTTTTTTCTTGAAAGTTGAACCATTTTATGATTTTATTTCATGTTTATTACTCTACTCTGTTGTTTCTCCTTTCATGTTCTACGCAGAACATTCATGGGGTGTGGAGTTATTCAAGCGCGGTCATGGCTGCCAGGTGGCGCATTGTGTTAACAGAAAGATAAAAATCAGCGAGGAAATGGCCCTCCCGGCGCTGACCCTTCCACCACCCCGACTCTATCTGTCAAGTTGTCCTCCCTTTGACTTTTCACCCTCTGATCCCCATCTCCTGCTTAGGAGTAAGAGAAAACAGACCAGCATTCCCAGAGCGCATTGCAGGCCACAGTCAGGCAAGCGCATCTACACTTAGATTTTTTCCTGTTTTCTTTCTTATTATAACATATTCCATAACTTTTTATGTGAATTTAGTTACTTTGGCTAATAAGAGGTTGATATTTTTATGACATTTTATGGTTAAAATGATAGAAATGTGACACCTCCCGAGGCTTCATTAAGATCATAGCTCATCACTGACTGTCATGACAACAAGTGAGGCTGCTGAATGTTGCAACTGCCTTCTGTCCCTTCATGTTACAAGCTTGATTGACATGTAAAATTTGATTGACGTGATTTTGCTCTGCCTTTGCAAAATTCCACGTAGCCGAAACCACTCGGAGCTCGGATCTGGACATTTTGTTCTTTGAGAATTGAACACGTTCTAGTTGCAATTTGGGAAAACAAGTGGAACTTGTTAATTTTTAAGTCTCACGCTCCCATTTCGTAATGTTTCCTCTCCCGCTTGGACGGATTAGAAATGTTCTTTATTGTTCCACAGTGACGAAATTCAAGTGTACAAGCAGCAGGTCAAAGGTCAATGGAAGCATTCACAAAAAAAACAAGAGAAGAATGAGACTGGACAGAAAGGGCATAATAACAACATAAGTAAAATAGTAATACAGTACAGTAATTAAAATAGCATAATCAGATTAAAAATAATTATACAGCTGAGTCCATAAAAGGGACAGTATTATGTGTTTTCTAGGCACACAGTCCAATTTTATAGCATCATCAAGCAACTACGTATATTAACTTCAATTGTGAAAAAATGCTATACATCAAATATGACTCAAAAAAAAAATTACTTTGTAATTTAACAGCTTGAAATTGTGCCTCTGTGTCTTTAAGAAACTCCTGCTCTTTATAAAACTCCGCCTTCAGGAAGTCATCACAACATGGCTCCTCTATTAACCCTTTAACAACGGTTTTACCAGCACTGAGAAGTAGTTCATATAATGAGCTCAGCAGATGAGCAGTTCCACCAGGTGTTTGCTAATTGCTGCTGGCTAGTCTGAAGGAGCTGAGTGGGGGAGTCAACTGCTCTGAGAGGAGGAAGTTTGGAAGCTCAGTGGAGGAGCTGCGTCTCGAAGGCGGGGCTAGGTCCTCTCAGGTGTTTTGAACAGCTGAAAGGTTGCCATGGGAGATTAAAGGGTTTCTCAAACATGCAAGAAAGAATCAAGGCAACATTCTAGGTATGTTTTTGATGATGGAATAACATTATAAACATGAAGTAAATCTAAAAAAAAAAGTGGATTTTTCATGATACTGCCCCTTTAAGCCACATGCTGAGTGTCTCATGAAAGTCTCCTAGTGTAAACTCATTCCTGACAAAACAATTGGTGGTGGGAGGCTCTCTTAAAAAGCTTCCATCTTTTATACAGAACATTTATAAACAGAGAGAAGTCTGATTTGGTCAGACTTCTCCCTGTTTTTTGGGTTGTTTTTTTTGCTCTCCCCACATCTTCAGGTATTTTGGTATCTTAGAATCAGCTCCAGATTAAATGTGCTGTGATAAAACGCTGTTGCAGGAGAAAAGTAAGTATTGGTTGCTGGGCTGATTGCTTCTCTCTGCCTGCGTGTCAGATAGTGATCAGCTAGAATCTCCTCAACGTGCTTAATTCAGTCGGCACCTGACTGCCTGCTGTCCGTGGGCCCCGCTGCAGCTTTCTCATTCTGCTGGCCTGCCAGGGCAGGAGAGAGCGAAGCGGGACAAAACGGATGAATAGAGGGCTGAATGAGATTGCTTGTTTTCAAACGCCTATCTGACAGGACAGGCACCAGGAAGCCAATCTAGGTTCTGCTGAGGTTTGTGTTTTGGAGGCACATATCTTATGGAGAGATGAGGCAAGAACAAGTTTAGATGAACCTACAGCGGTCAACAGGCATGGCCTGCTGAACGGGGCGCCGAAAACACACAAACTAATGGTTTGTCCTAATGTGAACTGAAAATCCAAGTTATCAGACATGATTTTTGGATACTTCTGCACATGGAGAGCATCCAAACTCCATTAACATGGACAAGGCAGCCTAGATTTGAACAAAGAGTACTATACTTCACCGCAGTGTAATGCACAATTCACCTCATGGTAACAGTTTTATGTGTGCAAGCAGTGTGCAGAAGTAGCTGCAGTTCCATTGCAAATGTAAGGACTTTTTTTTTTTCAATGTTCTGCTGTTTGAAAAACACAATTTTGCAATTGCAGTATTTCCATTAAATAAGAAATGTAAATAAGTGACAGGCAACACAGTCACTTTAAAGCTAAACATTTATTTACCAGGCTGAATATTTAGCTTGCCAACTAAATATTTAGATTGATACAAAATATTTAGCTGCTAACTAAATATTTAAATTTGAGCTAAACATTTGCTTGTTAACTTATTTAGGTTGAAGCTAAATATTTACCTTGGTAGCTGTATGATTAGCTGGCTAACTAGAGAGTTTGGAACCAAACATTTAGCTACTAGCTAAATATTTCATTTGGAGCTAAATATTCAGCTTGCTAACCGAATATTTAGTTTGGGACAAAAATATTTAGCTGCTAACTAAATATTTAATTTAGAGTTAAATATTTAGCTTAATTTGGAACTGTGACATTTATAAATGAATAAATGGAATGGGGAAAACAGGACTTTTAAAAAAAATGAAAAAATGACCCCCCATTTTTTCTCTCTCTCTTATGACAGGCTAAGTCATTTTGACTGTGTAACTTTCCCCATACCAACCAGCTGCTGTTGTAGCGAGATAGTGGAACTCGCAGTCATCCTTCGTTCGCTGGCAGCCGCATCCCGCTGCTCTGAGAGGAAATATTAGGCGGAATCATCTCAGGCGTGATGTGCCTATTAGATTATTCCACAGACCAAACAACATGGCTGGGAGAGGAGGCAGTGCAGAGGGTGGCAGCCTGTTAGTAAAGCCTCTCTGAGCACTGGCAATCAGGTGGTATTAGTCTCTAGCAGTTAGAGGCATCAGTGAGGCAGATGCAGCGCAGCGTCAGCCGTGCATGTGTACATACTCTCATCCTCCAAACCAGACACAATAATGGAAAAGCAGATACCTTATCATGCTCAGCTGTCAGGCTGGAGGCCAGGCCGTGCAGATTAAGTGTGGGATACGTGCGACATTGCGATCCATCTGGATGAGAATTAGGTTGCGAGCCGGAGTGAGAAAGTGACAGAGAGGCTTCGGTGGAACTTGTCGAGTTTTGCTTGCAGAAGAAGAGTCCCGGCTGTAATAAGTGTGCTTTGTTAGAAAAATGTTCCGGCGCGGTTTTTACTCCCTTTCGTCCCGCTGAGAGATTCTTGGTGTTTCTTGATTGACGCCGGAGATCCGCCCACTCGCTGCTGCTAATGAGGAAAGCCCTGAGGACACAGAAACTCAGCAGACATTACTCCCTGACCTTTGTGAGGTTTGCTTGGGATGCGGTGGAGAGGCATTCATGCAGCCGTGATGTTGGCTGCACGTTGGGCTCCTCGGGGCTGCGCTCTGGGACAAGGAGTTAACACTGGGGAGCCTCGTTATGTGCGCAACATCAAAACGAATCAGGCTCTGTGCCCCCCCTCGCCCCCCATCTCAGGCCCCCACTGTGGGCTGCGGGGTGAGCGTGTGGAGGTAATGAGACTATGGAGCTCTCCGTCCCCAACCGCCACCTCCGCAGCGCGACACTAACAACTGCTGGTGCCCCAGGGCTGTCCGTGAGTTAGGGAGTGAGAAAAAGCAAGAGTGAAATGGGGGGGAAGAAAAAAAAAATCTAGTGTGAGAGAAAGAGAGACCAGGCAGTCCACCTAACCAGCTGAAGTGGAAGTTAATCCTCATGAAGTGTGTATACTTGTGACTCATGCACTGCCAGAGGTTTTCAGAGGTCTGCGAGGAGCTGTGCCAAGTTGTGTGGAAGTTTCTCTTGTTGCCAACAGGCGCAGAGCAGTCAAGGCTGCTCACACTCATTGAAATCACCATAGAATCTTTCTTAATGATTAATCTGTGGCTGCACATAATCACTAAGTTCACTTTATCTGCAAAAAAAGAAGAAAGAAAGAAAGAAGCAAAGCTGCACAGTAGATTGAGCATTCTGCAGATAATACGTGTTGCTATGAGAAGGCAGGCTGGATCTCTGCAAAGTGCTTCTATCTGTTTTACCAACAGCATATGTTAACCTAGGCTTTAGAAGAACTGATGCTTTTACTGACACTGCTGTCAGTATAAGGTGCCTCAATGCACATTTACTTAATGTTAGTCTTATCTCAGAAAAAATGCATTGAGTCACAATCTCTTTTGATACAATAAAAGAAAGACTTCCAGTCGTGTGACTGATCCGTCACATGGGTTTACAGTTGAATGGATCCAGAGGGGCTTATGAGCTCAGGCTGTGGGTTTTGAGCCTGACCTGAACGTAACTGCTGATCAACACATGCTGAGCTGTGGAACAATAACCTGCCCTCTTCAGAAGTGCAGTTTGCTGTTCAGAGCCTGTTGAGGATGAGCTCTTCCTGTCTTTGCGCAGTGACAGTTGGAGGCTGTTGTAGAAGCTCTACAGCTTGTGTTGAAGTCTGCTGTTTTTTTTTACTCTTTGTTGTATATCTTTATCCAGGAAACCTTTTTTAAATATTTTAATATTAACAAAATCCACCAAATCTAGCTTTTACATTCCTGCAACATTTGTCCGTCAATCTGTTGTTCAGCTCATTCTGGAAGTTGAGCCCAGTCCAAAATGGATATATATTCCCTCCAGTCAGTTCTGGGTGTTCTACAGGGTTTCCTCAGATCGGTTTGGCCATCAGAAGCGCAGTACCCTACCTCTAAGGCTGAGTCCATCCAACCCTACATAGGAAGTCGTGTTGCATCAGTTTCTTTGTTCCTTCCATGTCAGAATGTAGACAGATCTGTAATCGAGAACTTCGGCCTTTGGCTGCTCCACAGCAAACAGGAGCAGAGCCCAATTAGTAAGGACTCGGAACCAATACGTATATTTATCTCCAGGTTTAAGTCACTCATGAACAAGACAACTAAACACAGACAAGGCGGATCGTTGCCTGAGTCCAACCTGCACTGGATGGGAACATGTTTGATTTTCTGCCAAAAGTCTGAAATACAACAGAATGACATCTGGCTGATCAGATATCCGACCTTGCTTAAAACTCCCATAGCAACGGCCACAAACTACCTCATAGGACACAGGCTGTAAGCTTTGACTTGAGACAGGACAACCAAACTTCCAAGACTCCTTCAACAAGTTTGAGATGGTGAAGATCTGGTCAGCTGTTATACATCCAGTTTGAAAGCCATGTTGCTCCCCCTAAATTTGAGGCATCTGCTATCAGTCAAAGCGTTCTTTCCTGCAGTCTTATGGTCTGTAGTAAGACTTTCTAGGCATGTTAAGGATTGTGATACCTTGATCCCTTGTTGGAATAACTCCCTAGTCCCCTTTGGAACAACCACCCTTATCTGCCGCATTGCCGGTTTTGTCTTGAAGTGGCATATGAATGGTGACAGCCCCACCACGACTAGAACCTCAGACCGAATATTATTCACCCATAGGGTCCCTCTCGGGGCTTTTGTCCCTCTCGGGGCTTTTAAACAACTTTGGTCACAGGGATGGAATGGCTTCCACCAGATCTTCAGTCTCTGCCTCCTGCATGGTGGACTTTGTTGAAGGGATCCTCTAAGTTCCTCCTTCCACAGCCCATGCATCTTGGGATGGTCTTGTTTCCCCTGTCTGAGTCACCAAATTGTTTTCCAGAACTTCCTTGACTTCTTCCCCAAGCTGATGTCCAAAAGAGAGTGCAGAACATGACATGGGAAAAATATATCTGCATTTTGTTATTACTCTATACAAAAAGTCAACACGACAGGTTGATTAATTAGATTGTAAGCTCTTGGTGCATGAAGATCTTTGAAGGATAAAAAAAGAAAGAAGGAAAAATGTCGACTTGGCATATAAAGGCCATTAGCAACAACTGAAAAAAGGACTGTATGTTATGAGTGTACCTGGAAGTAAAGCTACATTAATAGTAAATGCAGAGACAGGAAGTCAGACTATCAATCAGACTGAATTTAATGCCCATGTATTGGACATCAGTTGTGCATACAAAGTGTGCTGTGCATAAGCTGTGTGTGCTTTATGCGGAAATTCAACATATTACTGTTGTTTTTCAGCAACATGATGTAATTAACAGATTATATCCATGATCTTTGCAGCGTGTTTAGCATTCAGAGGCCATGAATGTCTCCTTCTTAAAGAAAAATAACAAAAATGGAATGTTATGCTACACATGTAGCACTTGTTCCAATAATCATACACAGTAGAAAAATATTTCGTTTTTTACATAAAGAAGCTCTCAAAAAGTTTACACAGCTTCAATTCAGTTTCGCCAACTCAGCACACGTCATCTCAAGATACAATGCAGAAGAAGACAATTCAGTCCTCCTGATATATACATTCCAGTTTATTGAACAGTGCATCAAGTTCAGTTTATTATTCAAATTGATTAAAAGGTTTCCTATCTAAGGAAACCTAGCAGATTGAATCATTGACTTGCAGCATTCTCTCCTCCCGGACCAGCATGTAGCGACAGCAGAAAATCACTCGTGTTGTTGTTGACTTTACAACAATCCTCCATACAGAGCATGCATATTGTGACAGTGGAGAGGAAAAGCTCCCCTTTAACAGGGGGAAATCCCAGAATTATGAAACTTGGTACACATGTGTATATTGTCAGGACAGCCTCTTGGAGCCATGGTCCAAACCCAACAGGAAGTCGGACATTTTTGGATCAAAGCCGCCACCTCGTCTTTTTTATTGACGACATATCTGAGAACGGGTTTATTTCCTCCGGCTTGTTAGTATGGATTTCTCAAACATTCCATCCATCAGCATGTCTTACATTAGCTTTCAAAACTCCAAGTGAAGTTTTTGTATTTTTCGTTTGCCTGCTTTTTGAAGCCAGGCGGTGTGGCCGTCTGTTGTTTTGTTTGATTGAACATTCTGAACCTGCTAGGTTTTGGCTGCACTCTTAATTTCAGCACAAATGAACGCGGCGTGCAAGGGAACAGGAGGAAGTGTCTCTGGCAGCATGTGGCCCAGCAGCTCAAGCTGTTATCAGGCGAACAGGCGCAGCTGAGGAGCAGTCGCTCCGGGTCTCTGGGGGCTCACGCTGCAGTCTGTCTGTCCTTACCTATTTCACTTCTTCTCTGCTCTCTTTGGGGACTTCTCCTGTTAGTGTAGTGTTTGCTGTCTGCCTTTCCATCTGTGCCCACTCTCAGAGTGAGCTAAACTGCAGTCAATGTCACACAAGAAGTTGCTGAATTATTAAGAGTTCCAGATTTGCTGCGCGCTGCACATATTTGATCCATCTGTTGGAAGAGCATTCATATATGGCAAAGTGTACCTGCTGCAGTTGCTGGCAATCTGTCGTGGATCAAAATTTGATGGTTCATAAATTTGTTGTCACAGTAAAAGCAAAAAGTTTGACTCTCACGGCCTTCATCTCTGTCTGGTAGTTATGTACCTTTCACTGAAGGTGAAACCCTCTTTATTAATAAATTAAAACAAGTAAATCTAAAGAAGAGGCAACAATGGCTGGTGCAGGAGGAGATTCTAATACAGACAGAGGTGTAAAAATAGAAGACCTAATCATCTGGCCCATTTTCTCAAGGTGAAAATGGGCCACCTTTTCACCGACAAACACAGGTTTGTCTGTGTTGGTAGTCAAAGGAAGGGGAAACAGTTCCCTGCGTTATCGCCTCACCTTCGTTCATGTCCTGGTTGAAACTGACAGTGGAAGTCAAAATATGCCATAACACACATCAGTACCAACATGACCTCACAGTGAGTCATAACACTGACAGTAAACAAGGTTTTTATTCATGGTGAGAAAATGTTTCCTTCACAGTCGAAACAAGCTGGTGTAGAAACCGAAGGAACCTTTAAGCATGGTATTGTAATAATAGTTCATGTGAATTTCAGCTAAGTATTGTGAACAGGTCATGGGAAGTCTCTAAATGTAAGACAGTATCTGCATTTCTATTGCAAATGTGCTGAGAACTTTGTCAATATTCCACCAATGTCGAAAAAACACAATTTCACAATTGCAGCGTTTCCATTAAATAAGAAACACAATTAAAGTCACAGGTGGATAAATTTGTTTACACAATAAGTCATTAAAAAACATTATCCTCCAACTACTTCCTGTTTTCCTCTTCATCCTGTTGTTGGTCATGTGACTCATGATGGGGAAAAAGTGTTTCCTTTTGCAGTTTTGCAAAATAAACCAATTTTGATACGTCAAAAAAAAAAACACTTCATCTTTATGCCAAAACCATTTATAAAATTTTTTTATTTATTTATTTATTTTTTTGTTTGTTTCAAAGTGAGCATGTTTCCATTAATTAAATTTATTTCCGAAATGTGAAATTGCAATATTACATTGTCAATGGAAACGTAGCTAATGTGAAAGCTGATGAGCTCTGGCAACATGATCTAAATAAATGACATATGTAATATTTTCAGAAATTCACGTTTTTCCAAGTATTTTTTAAATACTTAGCACTGCATAGAAGCCTACTCTCTCTCCTGGGAAGAGAAACTAACCAGTTCACATTTGTTTTTGTCGAAACCACAAGCTAAGCGTATTTTTCGGGGGATTTAATGTGACGCATTAATACAAAGTAGTGCATCGTAGCGAAGTGGATGGAAAACGGCAAACGATTTTTATTCAAAAACTTTTAAGCAGCAAAATCTGCAAAGTTGTCATTATCTAACTTAACGGCGTTGCTGCTCTGGGTTCATCCACTGTTATTGTTTTGAAAAGAACCCAAGGAGATTTTCTGCAGACAGCGATTGCTCCTCCAGCATTGTGTTTTTAAAAACTTACAGCTGTGTGAGATATCACAGGCTAAACTCGTGATTTATGAATGGCCAGTAGTAGCTTAGCAGCGGCTCATGTCTTCAGGTTTATGATGGATATGTTTTGTAAAAGAGGCTGATACTTTGTAAAACCACATTTTGTTTCAGTTGCAGCTGTAAATTCTTCAGGGTGTTCTTCTACCAGCTTTGCTCATGCAGACTGGGAACGTTGCCTTTTCCTCTTCCTACACAGATCAAGCTCAGTCAGTTTGGTTTAAGAGTTTTACACAGATCTGGGCTTTGACTGAGCCCTTTTGACAAATGACCTTCATGCGAATTTCCTGTTTTTTGTCGACTACAGCAAGTTTTCCTCCAGCAATGCCCTGCATTTAGTTCTGTCCTTATTTCCATAGACTGACCAGCTTTCCTGTCCCAGCTGAAGAAAGTAATTCCCACAGCATGATGCTGTCCCCACTGTGTGTCAGAACTGCATCTTGGCTGCTGGTCTGTAGATGCTCTCCTTACCCAGCCCATCAGTTTAGGTTCACAACCGCCTTGGTAGTTTTGCAGTCGTGCTCTCCATAATGTTCTATTCACAAAAATAAAATAAAATAAAACTAGAAACAGAATTCCGTCTGTAATGCATGCGGTGTTCCTGGACTCGGCTGGGCTGTGTTGTGCTTGGTGCCTCTCGGTGCAGAAACTCTTCGCTGTGTTCTGAGCTAGACTTTGTACTTGACATTTCCGTGATTCATGCATGGTGTGATGGTTAGCCCGGAGCGTTGCAGAACCTTTACTGAGACAGAACCAGGCTGCACTGGGCTACATGGTAAACAAACACAATCACACACGGAGCGGCCCGGCAAACACAGCTGTGATGAAACGCTGGATTTCAGCTCATTTTGCGAGATTTGTTTTAATCTCGGTGACGTCTGATATCATTTAGTCCAATTCACAGCTTCACTCTGGCATGAGTCGACTCTAGGAGCTCAGCACACACACTTCATAGTGAACTTTTTCTTTACAGAACTTCTTTTCAGAGAGGTACTTACTACTTTGAGAAAACCCACACAGTGTATGCTCCCTTTTTTCATATGTTTCAGCGCTTTGGGGAAATGATAGTGGCTATGAATAACAAATAGATGTGAGTCAATGCTGCTAAAAAGCCTTGGCTTTGTTGCCGTTATTAAAGCCGTGGTAGCTGGAGAAATGGATCCAAAGTATGCCGTTGATCTCCCCGCTAACAGATATCAAAGCCTGGACAGAGAGCGAGTGGTAAGTACTGGGGGACACGGGGATCCCTGGAGCTAACCAAGGGTAAAGATAAAGGGATGTGGAAGAGATGAAAGAGGAAGAAGACAGAGAGAGAAGCAGAGAGAAAACAGAGGAAGAGAGAGACAGCCTGTGTGCCTTTGTGTGTGTGTATACCAATGTCTGCTGGAGGAAGGACTTCAAAGACCCACAAGAGCAAAGGCTGCCTTGCTTTTTCCCCCCCTTTTTTTTTTTTTTTTTTACCGAAGCTCCTCTTCCATTGGATCCCCCATCCCCCTTTCGGATTATTCATCTGTCTCTTCTCAAAGGCAGGCGGGTCTGCTGGATTCTGTAGGGCACCGCTGACATGAATATTTCTGCTGCATCAGAGACGTTTGCTGTCACTGCCTCACTGTGCCTTGGCTGTAATTGAGCGCATCATCCCGGAAGCTTGGCGCTAAGTTCATCGAGGGCCACGATGTAAAACGATGCGTCATCCGCAAAAGGTACAATCCTGTACCGATCAGCCTTTCATCTGCTTCTCACAAAACTTTAGGCAGTTGTGTCATAATAAAGTTTTCACTTTGATTATGCTTTTTTTTTTTTTTTTTTTTGGTCTAGCTTTGGTCGAAAACCAAAAAATGGCAACATAAATCCCCAAATTAAGACGCTATAAAACGGTATTCAGATTGAGCAGTGTAGGCTGCTCTGGATATTTTGTTTGTCGTGTTGAATCTTAACTAAACATGTTTTTTTTTCTTTTCTTTTTTTTTTTACAGTGATGTGTCGGAACAGGCAAACAAGAATAGTCTGAATAGGTGACAGTAACAGGACTGAGTGCCTTGAAATTTCTTCTGGGCCTCCAGCCTTGCTGTGGGTGTCGGCATGCCTTTTTTTCTGACTGCATGAGTCTTACACTGTGTGACTGATTTACTCTCTCCAGTCATGGAGGGAGTCTTTCAGATGCCATAATGCTGATCATGTTGCTCTTTGAAGAAGAAGCAGCTTCCCTGGAGGTACAGATGGCTATGTGCCTTCTCAGATTGTGTTAAGGGAGATGAGGGGCGGCAGGGAAGAGTGTGTTGTCATTGTCATCTTTTTACACATGGTGGTGATGCCGGGGAGGTTAGTTTTTGGGATTTTTTTTTTTTTTTTTTGGGAATCAAAGCCTTTGTTTGTGCTTAGAGGCATAGGTGAGTGGGTAAAAGTGACGGCTGCTGTCACACACAGATAGGCTGTCAGGATTCTGATGGAGCTCCTGGTTGTCTAATTTCAATGTCTCTCTTTTGCGACACACCCAAGAACTATTTGTTTCTTCTTGCCTCAAAGCTTGGTGTGTCTTTATATATATATGTATATATATATACTTTTTTATATCTTGTTCCTTAAGAGAAAAAATTCTAAATGTTAGTGCCTGTATCAGGACAAACACTGGCTTCACATGGAAATAAATCTTGTGCAGAGAGCAACATTTGGCAACTTGCTATTTAGAGCGTTCCTACATTGCAATAACTGGCTAGATGGAATTCCTAGTCATGCTATTTCTTTTATCTAAACATTTTATTGCAATGTTTCTGTCTTTCAATTTGTATTTTACAGTACAAATTGACTATAAAATTTGCCAACTTTATAAAGTTGAAAATAAAATTGACTATAAACTCTCAAAACTCTAAAGTTTTGAGAGTTTGGGGGAGTCTCAAAACCTTTGGGGGCTCTAAGCCCCCAAAACCTTTTTCTATGCATTGGTAAGTGTAATGTAGGCATAGGCCAGTTAAAGATGCCCAAGGTCCAACTGGCACAAAATTACCAGTGTCTCAGTAACAGTATTTGCAAATAAGCACTGAAATCACTACTGGTGAGGTGTTTGTGTGCTGCTGTTGGTCATAGTGGAGCATGGTGGACTCCTGGCTGGTGAAGGACGGTGGAGCAGACTGGGTTCTGCTGGAGAAACCTCCTCTTGGCCTCCGTCACCACGCAGGGCTGCACTGTCAACTTCCTCTCTCAGTTCATCTTTCTGGTTGCTATGGTGAGCTCATGTCTGCCCAGTGGATTGGAGGACCTGTGGAGGCCATGTCTTCTTTATTGGGTGGTTTTACACTTTGCTGCAAAGTTCCTACCATTTTAACAACCATGCACCCACAAGGTGACAAATTTGTGCATGCACACTTATTGCACTGAGACAACTGTAAAGTTTGGTCAACATTATTTTGAAGAAATTTTGAAAAGAAGAGTTGGCTACAATTTCTCCACAGTGACATAAAGCAGTAATCACCAGTCATTGCAAACACCTGATGGCAGTTTCTAGTTATTAGATTTGCTTTTTGAAGTTCTTGTTTGAAAACTGCATTTTGTATTTACTGTATAAAGGTTACCTTTGTCTGATAAAAGATGTGCATAGAGGACGAACAGGGAGGGGCGGGGCCAATGGAGTGGGACTTGATGGGTCGGATAAGGAACCCGTTAATAACTGCTTGCTATTCTAGTTTGTTTTGTGGATTTTGGTGGGACAAAGAATGCAACAAGAGATGAAATCTTTAAGTTAATATCATAACAGTGTGTATAAGAGATCGGAACTTGTCTTATTTTCTGATATCACTATGAAACGCCAGTGGGGAGATATTTTCTACTTGTGTCAGATGCAGCAAAGAGCTAATGTTACCTTTGTCAGGATTTTCTTCAAGAAAAACTAAGGAATCTTGAACGAAAAAAAGGAACAGCAGCATCCAACACTTGTAAACAACAAAACTCCCACTTCTTTGTGGCTTAACGGACTGTGTTCCTTTCCAGAATTAAGTTGCAATAGCAGAAGGTACATCCGAGGCCTCTGGCTCTCACTTGTGAAACTGCTTGGTTTCAAGGATTGATTTTCTCCCATGTGTTTTTAGAGCACCCAAAGGAGCGGATTGACTTGTGATACCAATTTGTTGGCCCATATGAATTTACTCTAAGACACTGCTTGTCAGGGTGAAACAACCCCGACACAATGCGCCGTACCCATCCTGATTTTAATTATACCGCAAATCCATGGATGAGGGGCTCATCACTGCAGTGGATCAACAAAGGGGACAGGCTATATAGTTGGAGTGCAAGGTTGTTAACATTTAGAGAGGGTTGAAACTGTTACGAGCATATAAAATTTAATTGCTCCCTTTAGTGAAGTTAGCAGCAAGAGCAAAGTTTGCACTCTGCTGGATCAATGGCTCCCTTTTTCTATTGTGCACTATATCTCAATATCCGTCTGTTAGCCCTCTCTGGTGGCTTGTAGATCAGAGGTCATGTTGGAGTAATAGCTTGTCTCAGAAATACTGTCTTTTGATGCTGGATGTTCTACGTCTGCTGTGGATTTATTGTGGATATGATGCTTTGAAACCTACATTTTGAGAGTATGTATAACATGTGAACACTGTGAAGCTCCAATGACTTCCTGACATTTTCTGTAAGGAAGCAGCAATAATTTGTCATGGTTTGTCCATTGGAACCATGGTAAAGGTATTGCTCCAAATAAAGATCCAGAGCTGGGGTCTTCAACTCCAGGAACTGTCCTGCATCTTTTACATGTGTTCCTGGTCGTACACTCCTCAATCAAATGGCTGAAAGGCTTCCTGAGTAGCTGTGTTTTTTTTTGGGGGTTTTTCCCAACATTATCTTTATTGGTTTTTCAACAATATTTCCAATATACAGGACATAAGTGTGCTCTCACATCGAAGGAAAAG